>VXAX01005155.1:285338-307744 GCA_013399835.1 Leptocoma aspasia
CGCCCCGGCCGCGCCGCGATTGGCTGCTCGCGCCGCTTACGCACACCGCGGCCCGCGCTCTGCCGCGCGGCCTCATGGGAAGCGTAGTCTGGGCTGGGCGGCCGGTGGGAGACTGCGCGTGCCGCCAGGCGTTGTCGTTGCGGCTGGTCCGCGGTCAGAGGCCATTCCCGCGTTCCTGGGGCCATTCCCGCGTTCCTGGAGCCATTCCCGCGTTCCGGGGGACACTCACGCTTCACAAGGGCCGCGGGACTCTTCCCCGCGAGCAGCTTTCGGCCCTCCGGAGCGTTCCCGGCGCGACCGCAGCGCCCCAAGTCAGGCGAACGGAAAGGGGAAACTTGCGGTTGCTTGACCAGTCTGGAGTCTTTTGTTTGTCCGTTGTTGTTTTAAATGCTCGCAGCCAGCAGTAGTTAATTAAAAGCGTACGAAACGGCAAAACTAATGAAATTGCTTCAGTCCGTGATCTCTCACGGAGCAAGGTAAAAAAGCTGCTCCGTTCAGCACAGGTCACAGGTACGGACATAGCTTAGGAGAGGAGAAACGTACGTGGGCTTTAGAATTGCTGTTCGGAGTGCAAAACCAAAATTGGCTGACAGCATTGATTGCCATCCAGTTACAGTAATTCACTTTTACGTGTTTGGGGCTGGGGTTTTTCACAGTTTTCATTCTCCCAAACAGTCTTTTTCGCCACTCTTCTATTGCTATTATTTACTGCTTTAAGCATGGACTCCAGTCGTGGTTTTTGCCTGGGAAAAGAAAATTTCGGAGCTTGCATGATGCCAGGATGCTTCTTATAGGAGCATAAGAATTACAGTAGCAGATCAGATTTGGTGTCCACCGTGCTTTTTGTTTCCATGTCTTATCTGTGCAAGATGTATCCAAGCAAGAAGGAAATCTATGC
Organism: Leptocoma aspasia; assembly: GCA_013399835.1. Taxonomy (NCBI): domain Eukaryota; kingdom Metazoa; phylum Chordata; class Aves; order Passeriformes; family Nectariniidae; genus Leptocoma; species Leptocoma aspasia. Next base: position 286,237 of record VXAX01005155.1, read on the forward strand.
TTAAGCCAAGTATGAGTAAAACTTGAATGGGATGTTTTTGAGGGTCAAGACCAATGGGAAATCCTACTTTTCTCGTGTCTGAAGTTTGTGTATGGTCAGTAGTCAGTTAAAGAAGACTGAATTTTGGGAAGTGAAGCATACATTTTGTATATAGCCTTTATGAAGACCGATGGTAGTAATGTGTTGGATACACACGGTATAGCAAGCGAGTTGAGGGGTTTTAATTCCTTTGTCATTAAAGATGAGGGGGAATGAAAAAGGTTAACAATAAACTCTCAGTAGCTTTTCAACTTTGTGAAAAAAGTGCTGCATCAGTGTGGTCACTTTCTATACTCACTCCATCATCAGCCATGTAGTCTGCACTGCCAAACCAGAAATATCAACTATTCTCCTAAATGAGAACAGATTTTATATGGTCATTAAGCTCAGTTAGCCTTAGTGGGAATAATCTCTATATTATTGCTCATACAGCTGTCTTTCCTGTAGAACTTCTGACTCGTGAAGGCATAACAGTATTTTTAGAGTTTTGTGTGGGAAAATGCTTGGTCCAGTTTTGTGTGTAAAACACAAGACTGACCCTTTATGGGAAGGTAAATGCCTGCACTTACTGAAGTGAAAGGGTTTGATACAACAAGAGACCTTAATCTGTGCAAAAGCACAGCGAAGTAACGACATCCTGTATTCATTAGGAGAGAAGCTAGGTGAATTTAGGGGAAATCTGAATTGATGGCATCACTTTCTTTTATGCTTAGTTGCAGCTTTAATGATTAAAAAAAAAGGTTGTAGACATGTTTGGGAGCACATTTCTGTAAACAAAGACACCACTATTAGAACCACAACTGAAATCCGGTCATACAGTAAGTCCCTACCGTTTGCCTCATGACCAAAATCCCAGGACAGCACAGACATTGGGATGTTTTGACTTACCCTCTTCTTATCTTTGCAAGCTTGGGGATAGCTAGCAAAATTCTCAAACGAGGCTTACTGTGCCAGGGTATTTTATGTGTGTTGTGGTGCCCAGACCAAGGAGACCAAGGAACACAGCTCTCGGGGCTGTGTCTCAGTAATTTCCATTAGTAATGGCATGTGCCCTGTGTTTCTTAGTGAAACAGGAAAATCAAACTTGGCTATGCCAACAGAATGACGAGGTACTAGTTGGGCTGGCTGCTGTCTGCAAGGTATGAGTTCCCTCTGTTTATGTGTAGTGGTTTATTGTAATGTGAGAGTCTCTTATAGAGACCTGCTTAAAAAACTGCTCACTGTAGTGCTTTACAGTAAGAGATGGCAGGAGATTGTGAGGTAAACTACAAATGAAAATACAGTTCAATTTGTTCACTACCTATTGAAAAGAAAACAGGATCTTATTTATGTACCTGTAGTCTTCTTTAGTATTTTTTTAGACAAATGAAGAAGCTCATATTTTTCATTTCTGCCCTTATTAATTCATGTTGTACAGTCAAGTGACTAGCCACACCAACTTCAGTAGGATTCCTTGTGTAAGTGCTGTTTATCATGACATACCAATGGCACTGAGTTTAAGCTGACATTTAAGAAGCGATAAGCCAAGAGACCATAAAAAACAAACTGTTTTTACAATAGAAAACTTCCTGTTGTTTATAAATGCAAAGAATTAACTCTATTGATTAACTCAACTTTTCGAACAATCTAATTAGAATAGCTCCTGATAAGGAAACAGGGATTAATGACTGTTTATTGGAATGCAAATACAGTGAAAAATAACTAAATACCAGCTGTGAACGCAAGGTAAAAAATTCAATTTGTGAATTACAATCAACATGGCTCAAAAAACTCCTTTGCAACTACAGAGCTGCTTAGCACAGGACGCAAAGGGAGGCCACAGGAGCTGCTGTTTTCTCTTGTTTATATAATGTTATTAATGTTGATGCCATTTCTCCACCAAATGTTTCACATAAATCATGTTTCATCACTGTGACGGAGTGATGGCATAAAGGAATATTACAGATGCCCTGTGATCTACCTAAAGCTAATTGCTTGCCTAGGTTTCATTAGTTTTCAACTGACAGGGAAAAAAAAGCTTAAAAGATTAAAAACATAAATTTATGTTCTGATGTACACTTCTCAGATGGGGGCTAAGATTTTCAAATCTCCCTCTCCTGCACTTGCCCATTCCATGTCTCTGTAATGTCCTTTTTCTAATCTAATTTCTTCTATCTCTTCCCATGTGTAGAGCTGTTTGACACATCTAACTCCATCATTTCCATCTTCATGTTTCAGCTGCTGTCTTCTGCTGATACCACCCTCTCCTTCTTCCTTCCAAATCCATTCTGTCTTCTCAGCTGTATGATTGCTGGAGCTTTCTGTACCCATTTAGGACTGTCACAGTTCCGTATTTACTTCAGTACTCTAATTTTTGACTCTCGTCTAATGCAGAGTTTCTGGACTTAGAAGTCCGTATGTTTTGTTTCTTTGTTTTCAAAAAGGACACATTTGTAATGATATTGTTTGAAAAAATCAGGAAAGACCTACCTAGCCCATCCATAGATTGTTATTCCAGGTCTCAGCTACTGCTGGTAGGTTCCTGTGCTTTGGTTTCTCCCAAGGGAGCCTCCCTGCCTGTGGCACACAGAGGTTGCAGATGGACCTCTGTGTGTGAACTTTGAGACAGAGTGACAGCCAAGTGGCATCCATCAGAGCCTACATAAAACTGCAAACCTGGGTAGCTCTTAAACTGCCAGAAGCGAGCAGTTTGCTTTTCTTTGGCACCTGCTCCTGCTGCACTGGAGCAGTCCTGTGTGGCAGGCCAGAATCCATTCCCCACGGCGCGCTGCTGCGAGCATGTGTTGGGGACCGCGGCGTTCCCAGCGGTTCTGGCTGCCATTGTCAGTATCAGGCCTGCTGGTCTCCTCACATGCTTTCAACTATTTTATTGTAATTCTTCCTCACATCCTGTTTGTTGCCTGCTATTTTTCTGCTGTTGCAGCTGTTTTTTCCACTCTTTCTAGTCCACCCAGTCTTGCAGTCCAGCTGTCCCTCCCAGCTGCCACGGACTCCACCATCTCCCAAATTCCACCCTTTCTGCTGCTGCAGGGGCATCACCCACAGCCTCTCTCTCCCTCTGCAGGAAATAACTATCATTCCTGCTGTACTGCACACCATGGCTATTGGAGGACATTAGTTAAATAACTGAATTGTCTTGAGACTGAGCGCTATGTAAGGATTACAGCATGATCGTATTTTTTCTGAGCAATCAACTTTATGTAATGGGAAACTCCATCCAAAACTGGATCCTAGGAAAAAGCTGTGTCAGAGTTTCAAGTACATAATGTTACCCTAGTCTAGTGCAGCACTATGCAGGAACTTCACACTCCATAAAACAATCCCTCAAAAGGGCAGATTTAGCCCAGGAATATTGTGCCTGGATGGTAATTTCTTTTGAGAAATCAGTTTCCTTTTCTGCTGGTTACAAACTCTTGGATTCTGAGATTCACGTTCCTGTTTCTGGAAGAAAAATCCATGACCCCAGATAATTAATTTGCTTTAACAGTCAACAGGAAAATGGAGCTGTCATTTATCTTTCAGCTTGACTTTGTGTACAGACTCAGGCAATTATGTCTCCATCTTTTAGTTAATTTTATCTGCTACAGACTCAAGTTAAATTTGCTTGCAGATTTCAGTTATTTCCTGAAAATCTGCAGGATATGAGCAATTGCTGTTTATATATTAATCACCGAAATGTTTTATCCTGACTTCCTAAGGAAATAAAGCTTACATGAGCAATCCATATGTTTGTGTGAATACTTCTTTGTCTGTTTTTTCACTCTGCCCTGTCTCTATAGGATTGACTAATTTCAACCTAACTGAAAAAAGTTGTTCTTTTAGAGATTAATTGTATACTTATTAGATGCTTGCCTGCTGCTAATAGTTTTGGATTTTTTTTCTCAATTTCACTGAGGAGAAGATTGCAATATGAACATTCCATGTATTAGACTCAAGAAAATCTACTCAAAAGCAATGACTACTCAAGCCAAAAAAAAAAAATCTTATGCTGATGAACATAACTTATGCACAAGGAACCAACATAAGCAGTTTTGCTGCTCACAGAACCTCCAGGTTTGTTTGCTTGATTTTCTTGCCATGCTGAATGCTGGACCATGTGACAGTAAGTTGGAAAGTGATTATCTTAATAATTACTTAAACATTTTAAGTAAAATTTGACATTTCAAATGCCTTTAGCTATTTGTCTGTAATGAAAGACAATTTCTGCCTCTTTCTTTTCAGATTTATACATGTATTTTTTCCATGAAGCCAGGACATGCTTGTGCCTGGATTGGCTCATATCTACTAGTTTCCACCAAGAAATGCTATAAATTTCTGATATGCCATGAGTGGCACAGAAGAATGTGGGATATAACACCATCTATGCCCTGTGCTGATGAGAAGATGTGTCCTCTGAGAATTGAGGTCTACATATGGAGCAGGTAAAAAAAATAAAAGAGCTGAACAGTCTTGTGCTCAAAGCACACATCTAGGAGATGAGAATGCATTCGTATTACTCTCCACTCAAATTCGTGCTCTTGTAGCCTTCTTTGTCCCTGGAGCAAATTCTCAGAAGTTGCAAGTGGCAGCAGGGGAAGGAAGCAACTGAGAAATTTGCCAAAATAATGACATTAGGATCAACTGAAGTAGCACAGCTGACCCAGGAGAGGATGCAGACTTTGAGGGCAGGCATGAATCTTCACTGCCTCTGGGCTTACACTGTCAGATATGTGAGGATAACCCAGGAATCAGCTCTTTCGTGGTTTCAGGAGCTGTGCAGAGACTGAGGCACTCAAGAAACGGGAGTTCAGACTCGGAGGAGTTACAGGTCAGGACAGTCCTTGTGACAGAAGGCAAATACCCTAACTTCTTGCTGGGGAAAGAAGATGTACTGCAATTTAGCATAAGAATGAGTGTACCTCTTTGGTTTGACAGTGTGAAGCAAAACTTGGGCAAAAAAGGGACACCAACAGAGTTCCTTGATATTTAATTACCATATGTGTTCAAGGTGGTAATAACATCGTAGCTGTGATACCCTCAAAGATACAGGCAAGTGCTCTTTCTGGGGAAGCTGACTTAGATGATAATTATTTTATTAAGACGTATACAATTGATGAAAATACAACTTGGAGAGCACAAAGTTCCTCTCCAACTGTCCTATTGACTTCTGTTGTCTGATTTTTTTTTTTTTAATTTTCACATGATCTAAATGTACCTATTTTATATATCCTTGGTCAAATTTGCATTACAATTACAAGTATAGCTTAGCTTACAAATGAACTAATCCTATTCCTTACTGGCTTGCATCAGCATACTTGAAGGATGTTATGGTTTATTGTTTTTGTTCTGAAATGCAAGTTCATGGTCCCACACATGGTGAGCCCTGTCATGTTAGTTCCTACAGAAATAAAGAATAAAAGGTGATGACAGGCTAAGTTAATACCTAATTTGTTTTTCATGTCATATACTGGAGGAGTAACCTTATCATATTTATAGATGAGTTCTAAAGGTTTACAATCAGCACATACTGTAACGATGTAAGAAATTGCCTCATTTTTGCGTATATGCAAAAATCCCTAATGTAAGCATGCACAAGGTTATTTGAAAATGCACTGTGAAAGCAGAAGAGGCAGTAAGTGCCATTGCAGTCCATTTTAGAATGATTGCTCTTGTTCCAAGTTTTCAAACATCTCCATTATTTTGATGTATTTCTTTCCAAAAGAGAAATCTAAGTCTTAAGCCTTCAATATTTTTAGTGCACATGGAGAGTTTGCTTCTCTATGTGTCAGTATTGTATTTCAACAAAATATGAAGAGAATTACACAGTCACAGTCACATTGGACTTCACTGGCATAATAATAGCAATGAACAGCCTACTTTCAGGGTAGGAAGTGACAGGAATGCTACAGCTTTTCTAACATGAACATAAGATGTTACTAACAAAAGAGTTAATTTTGATAAAGAGGTTCTAATTTAGAAATTTTTCACATCTCATTTTCATGCATGTTGTTGCAGAACTGTCTGGTCTTTTATATTTGCATATGTTATATCTATTAAATTTGTTTGTATGCCAGAAGTTATAAGAAATAAGGGCTTTACCAGAAAAGAGAGCTACTTTGCAGGAGGCCACAAATTGATTTTACAGAAACTCTTAAGCTAATGTGGCAAGGGAACGTATTTTTTAAGGGGAAAAACTTCTTGTTGATAATTATCTGTCAATAATTTAAAAGGGAAGTACTAAAATCACTGCAATTTTTTTATATCAATGCAATTTGAAAACAGAGTTAGTATTTTATTTCTGTTAATAAAAATCCTATGTTCCACTTAGGTGCAACCTCAGATCTTGGCTCTTCTATGTGTCTCTGCCCTTAAAGATTAATGCAACACACTTGGGAATGCAGTTGACTGGGAATTCTTCAATGAAACAGTTTTTTAGCTGAAAAATACTCAATATAAATGAACATGCTTGCAAGACCGAAGTGCTTCAACAGGGCTTTTACTGAAATGCAATACTCTAGAGAGTGAGAGGCATAATAGGTAATAGCCTTGTAGTCATGATACTCCTGGGAGTTAAGCAACGAACTCGCAAGTGTTTTCTGTCTGATTTAGGTGTTGGCCCTGAGATTTTTTTCTTCTTGATCTGCCTTGTGTGAGAGAAACCCCTATGGAGCTACTTGTCTGTCTGATTGTGATGCTGTCCGATATTCTGTCTGATTGTGATGCTGGGTACTCAGCTTCACAGCTTTATTGCAGAGAATTTGAACAAAATATACAAATACAGAAAGTCATAATCCATCTCTAGAAAAACCACCGTAGGGTTGATTTCCTGGTGTCTGGAGCATATTTCTGGGATGGGAAGAAATGGCAGACCTGCAGACTGAATCTGAGCCTTTCACATGCCAGATAAATTCCTCTTATTGCCAGGCTATTACTTATGCATTCATTAAATTGCAAGTGTTTAGTGACATTTAATAAAGACAAGGAACATTTAAGAAACCTTAAGAAGTTTTACAGGATAAAAAGGCCCCATTTCCTAGTCTAACCTGATACTGAATATCTTTCATCGATAGGGAATAGATTTAATTTAAAAAATCTTATAAATCATTAGAAAGGCATTTCTGTTTGACTGTGATTATATTCTGATAAAATTAACATTAAGAATTACTTTTTTTAGAAGTAAAATCTGGTACTCCATGACTGACAATGTTCTCTACACAGAAAGGGAGAATCTTTCTTGAACAACTTGACAGAAAGTGCGAGGAACTTCATATATCTTCCAAATTTTACAAATTTTTGAGAAAAAATCCAGTGGTTCCTAGATTATATGCCTAAGGCATAATTTTAAAACTACCAGGTCACACCATGTTGTTATTCAATAACAACTGCTAATAACATAGTAAGAGATAAATGTTTGGTGAAGACAGAAATAGGTCTTCATTTTTTTTTTTTATTGTGTATGTCAGCCTTCCTTTGCTGCAGTTATGTCTGGGCTGTTTTTCCATTTTGAGGCTAAATGCAAATTCAGATTATAAATGATTCGTTCTAAAGAATACTTACTGGATAAAGAAAAACCTAAAACAGTATGTCTTGGCAGTTATTTTCTTTTGTAAACAGGATCAACACAAACAGTGCTGCCAGACAATGATGATTAATGGTTCAAAACACTATAGATCTGCATTATGTAATGCATCTCATATTCTTGAAATGAGGATTGTAATTTGTCTTTGTTGTCTAGAGCTAAAATTACAACAAGTAATTTGCAAGAATAGATTGTAGTGTTTTACAATTGCTTTTTAAAATTCATATGGTCTTATATTTGAATAAATATTAGATCTCAGAGCAATGCATTAGTTTTCTGTATGGTGACGTGCAATGGCTGGAAAATCAATTACACCTTTTTTTAAACTAAAATGCTAAAAAATGCTCTCATATGGTGTGAGATACCCTATAGGTAGTACCAGAATGCAAGCACACTCCTCCCACCAAGAAGTACTCATTTTCTACTTTTATTTCTTTATCTCTGCTCAGCCATGTGACTGGCAGGGTTCACAGCTACCCCTTCAGGTTAGAGCTCATTCTGACTGCTGGTGGGAATTACTTTCTGGTCTCTTGTCAGTGTGCCCTTACAGGGGGCTGTTTTCTCATGGGCCCTCCCTGGCACCTCTCCTTGCCACTGCTGTGTGCCCCTCTTTCAAACAATGGCCTTGGCTCATACTACGTACATGGTTTATTGTAGGCTGTAGAGTTCATTAAAAAGTGCACGATAATCCATACTGAAAGAATTTCTCTCTCTGAACCTCTCTGTACTCAATTACAGAATTGCAAAAAAAAAAAATCACGTAAGAGATGCCAGATAGAAAATCCTGATTCACAGCAGTTTGTTTATTTGGGGTGGTGTTGTTGTTGTGGTGGGAATGCACTAAGAATCCAACATTTTGTGTTGTGGTATGGTCAAATGTGTCATAATTGTCTGAATGGGAAATTCCATTAATCACTGACTTGTGGTTCTGGAATTGCTCAGTGACCTCAACTGCTGGAGGACAGCTGTAGCCTGCCTTCTTTATTTACTGATGCTGGCTCATAAATGTATCTTTCTAGCTTGGACAACAAGGACAGGTCCCTTGTGGTCCACTTTGTTGAACTTGACTGAGGAATGTCTGCCCCTGCAAAGAAAAATATTTAGTTTCCAACAGAGAACTAGAAGTTTCTGTGCCAAATGGGACAGTGTTTGGAACAAGCTAGAACAGAATGGAAAGAAGATTAAATTATCATGCTAGGGCTGAAAGTTATTATATAGGTACCCAAAACTGAAATACACCTATACAGGTATTTGTTTACTGTCAGTGTTCTCCCTTTTCTATTTTCAATCAGCGTTAACTGCATAAAACTAATGTATAGTCATTCCTTGTTATTTTCTTTCAAAAATATAGGCACATTTTCTTTAATAGGCAGCAAGCAATATGGTCACATCAAACTGTTTAAAGGAAGACAAGTGCAGGTCACATCAGTCTTCAAAGACTTTACAGGGTCCTGCAAAAATTCATAGTAGCCAGTACGTATGTGTCAGATGTACATTTAAAGTACAGTCTGGAGGTACTTTGTGTCTGCTGCCTGTCTCAAAGATGTGAGAACTTATTCACTATTAAGAATAAATATGTTTTATGTTTTTTAGTTCAGAACCAGAATATATGAATCAAGGACAACTGTTGTCATCTGATGATGAGTTCAGCTTTAATCACTCACTCAGAAATGAATTTTAGTCACCCCCTTCCAAACACACATCCACTCCATATATGTGTATATATGTGTGTGTGAGTGCACATGTATGTATACAGTTGTTGGCAATGGTACTCAGCACTTGTTTATGATACTATTTTTCATTATCTGTCCCTGCATAATTCATTTCAGTTGGCACAATACAGACTTAGGGATTCAGAAATTGAAAGAGATAGGAAAAGAAAAGAATGCATATTTTCAGTGAAGACATCTGTGTGGTTCTATACAAAATTTTTGTATGACTGAGTTGAAAAAGAGGAAAGAGAATGTCGTAAAGGTAAGCTGTATAATTTAATGGAATGTTACAACTTTGTTGTATTTTATTAATTTATCTTAGAGATTACATGAGGAAGTAATAGTCACATTATGTAATCTTGTGAGATAATATCAAAAAATAAAAAAGACACATGCTCATATAACTTGTTAGTTTTAAAGTAAGTTTTGTAGAACCCTGCTAACCTCATCTCTGGTGAGTTCTGAGGGATTTTCTGTAGAGACTGCTCTTTAGTCTGTTCACAGGAAGGCTGATGGATACAGCTGGACAAGACACGTGCCTTATTCAGTGAATTGCTAGTAGCTATCATTTACTGCCTTACTACAGCAGTGACAAAATAGTAACAGAGAGCAGAACTCCCATATTGGGTAACATACACACACCAGCTGTCCCTTTAACCCACTGCTCTCCTCCATTCCCATAAAACCTTTTTTTTTCCATCTTTAGATATTACATGTTTTTCCCTTATGAATAATAGTTCATTAACAATGTCACATCTTAAATACCCAGTGAATTATGGAAAATTCTGTTATTATAATAGAAATAAAATTCTTCACATTGATAAAAGGCACAGAAGTTTGGCTGTCGTATTAGTATTTGTGCAACTTTGAGAAATGTCTTTGCATCATATACACAGGTGCCATATGATGGCATATGGCATCATGTTACCATGGATGCAACAACATTGAATGGCAAAATCAGGCTTCATAATAGCTTTATCTTAATCACCTTCAATTTTTCCATATGTTCTAAGTATTTTACAGCATATAGTGAACATAAAGCATAACAGATCTGTGGACTGAAGGATGATAAGCTTCACTTGCACAACTTTTCAATCATTACCATCCTGTTTTAGTAGTAAAACACTTTCATTCCTATCATTAATTGTATAGAAAACAGTAAAGTAAGACAGAAAGCATATATGTACTTTTTATACATATCTTCATAACATAGTATGAGGCAAATATCTCCCAGTGGGGACTTTACTACTTAAGACTCTGTGTAAGTAATGGTGATCCCATAAAAGGTCCATCACTGGTGCCAGACTGCGTTTTATGGAAGAAAGTTAAGGTAGGAAATGGTTAGTTTGGGAGGGGACCCAAGGTAGCACAGATCATGTTACTTGTCAGGTGAGCATGGCCACTGTTCTATCACTTTCAGACTGCTGTCAAAGGATGCTTCCTTCACTGAATATAAATTGCATATATGAAAGAGCTTTCATTTCTTTCTTTGTATTATAAAATTTTCTTGAAAGAAAAAAGAAAATGTTCAAGATATAATGCTCTTCATAAAGAACATAAACTTTACGAACAATTCAGATTATTACTTCCATAAAATTGTATCACTCAAGCTTAGTGACCAGCTAACAGAACTAACAAAATAGTCCTAAACCTTCATGCTCTCAGGTTTAGAAAAGAATAACAAACGAAGAGGAGAAACTGTCAAAGTTTAAGAGTAGAACATGTAGCTGGTAAATATAGGTTATATTTAAGACTGACAATAGCATGAAAGAACACTAACACAACTGTAAATAATCAGATACACATTTAAACTAGGATCATGTCAAACATAGCTCCCATTTTTGTTGTTCAGACACCTAAATTTTTATTGTTTTAATTGGACAGTGGGGAAGGTTTCTTTTTTCCTGTGTAGCCAAGTAAAATACATTCTTAACACCTTGTATATAATGGTTTGAAAAAATCCTGCTCACCTCCAGCTGCAGTTTAATCACCTGATGGATTCAGAGAAGGAAGGCACCAGTGTGGACTGAAAATGGGCAGATATAGAAAGAGAGGAATTTTTAGGAGGTGGTTTCTCTTACATCAGGTGGTAGAAGCAAAGTTTTACTGAGGAGTGCTTATTGGAAAATTAAAGAATTATTTGACCTTCTGAAAAAATAAAGACAGAGAACATAAGAACTGTCAATATGAGAAATAAAAGAAGAATGAAGAAGCTTACAGTGAGTATCCCTAAGCTGCTGTAAGATTTGTCTAGGAGAATTCAGGATACAGAAAATGAAAGGAAATTCTTGATGATAACATTGGGGGAAGAATAAAAATAGATTTGTAGGTACAAAAGAGAAGAGGGGAAACATGGCACAGAGTAACACAAGAAGACATAAAAGAGAGTACTGATAAGTCATGGTCACTCATGAAAGATCAACATAAAGCCAGTAAACGTGTTGGAAACAGTGGCAGCTGGTCAAAAATAGTTTGGACGGTCATCTCCCAGACTGATCAGAGTTTCAATGAAGAGAAAATTAAACTGAATGGATATTTTGGCAAGAAATGCAATAACTATCTTTAACATGTTTTTTCAGATTTTTTTTTCTGAAGTGATTGCTCTCTTCCTTCATCATTACAAAATTAAAACATATTATTCTACTGTTGAAATTGTACTTCCACTTCCCTTTACCTCTAGTCTTCTTGAAATTTATTGGCAGTGAAGCTTTTCCCTCTCAAGAAAATGTTCTGTGCTTCTCTTGGCTTGCTAATAGTCAAACATGACATCTGGCATTAGATTTTGACACGGGTGTGGACTCATTAGTTTATAAAGCCATATAAAAAATCTCATTCTCTTGCAGCTAGTTACTATTTAGGAAATTGATTTTATAGGCAATAGAGGATTTTTTAATGAAAACAGAGTTGAACATTCTGCAATGAAAACTGCCATCCCAAGTTCCAGAAACTGGAAAGTATATTCTTGGTGCTCAGTGCAAGGCTGTGGCCAGCACTAATCTTTGTAGCACCAGTACAAAGAAGGTGTTGTTATGATGAGACGCAGATGAAGTTCTTTTTGCTTATCTCCCAGATCCTGTAACTCCCTATAAATCCAAAATGTCCCCAGAAGTGTCCCCAAAAGGTCTGTTACTATTTTAATCAGTTTTGTGTCTAAAATACTGCTGCACGTAAAATTTGTTCTGCTTCTATTTTTAATAGAAGTGTGAACAGGATTGAATTAAATATTTTTCAATAATTAGGAAGCATGAATACCAGTCTAGCTATTCAGCTGCTGAGAAACCTGAAAATGAATTCTAACTTGGAAAACAGATTGACTTCTTTTTCATTCATTAAAAAAAAGGAAAAGGAAAACACAGGCTAAAAAGATTACCTGAGGCAGGTCTCATTTGCAAAAATAACAGCAATATAAACATATATTACATAAAAGCCAAAGTAATTAATATCTGTACAGCAAAGTGCATAAAGACGTAGTTCATACACAGTGAGAACTATTAAAATAGACTAGCTATTAAACTAGTCTATTAATCTGTAAAGCAAATTTTGTGATCAGTTAGCAATTTTTCAGTCTCGAAAAAGACATTTTATGGGAGTCTAATTAGATTTGTGTTTCAGCTCTGGGAATACCACTGTGTGTGCTTTTTCTACTGCTTTATAGGCCATAACAAGTTGTTCCCAGGACACTTAATAGACAAGTCACATTTTCATTATTCACTGGAGCCTTGAGTACATTTAGGACACGTCCTGCAGAGCTGTTCATTATAGTGGTTCAAGGACACCTAGTGCTGTGGAACAAATGCTTTATTTACAAATATAGATTTAATGAGTTTCTGAAATGCAGTAAGATATCCTTTGATCCTGAAAGAGCTGATACATATTAGTGTGGTGCAAGCAGAGAAGACAATTCAAATTAAAATATATCAGAGCTATCAAAAGCATCCCAGTGGTGTAGTAGTGAAGTAAGAGTTCTTTGATAAGCAATCCCCTGGGACTGTAATGCCATTTTAACATCTTCCATAGAAAATCATGGATAAATGACAGCAGGTAAGTGTCCAAGTCACTGATATGTTAGCTCAGAGCAGACAATTCTCTTTAATAATGGTGTTTTAGTGTTGCACAAAATTGAGCTTTAAGGCATTTGGTTCTCTAACTGTATTTTTCAGAGTTGCCTACAAAGTCAATTTACACTCATTCTAGCATTGCCAGAATGTTATACTAAAACTGTACAGCAGTTCTGTACCCCTGGTTGTGCCCAGTATATCTTATGTGGTGGATGATGTAGCTATGTTCAGCCATGTCAGTGCCAAAGGGTGGTGGCACAAGAACTGATGATGTCCTGCACCACTGAGTGGCAGGCCAGGTCTGCATGCTTATGTCTGTATTGCAAATCCAGCACCATTCCTCAGTCCCTCACTGGGGTGTCTTCCATGGGAGTAATGCATCAACATTTCAATAACACATTGTTTACATGACAAGCAGCCAATTGACCCTTGAAAAATGGGCTACATTTAGGGAAGGTAGTATAAAGAGACTCTTTGTGGTGGAATTTTAACCAAAAAATGCCATACATTCTCAGCTGCCTACTTAAAATTCAAAATACTTGAGAATTACAAGTACTTGACAATATAATGAGGTTTTGTGTTCAGATGAAGCTGTACAATATTTCTGCTGTATGTATTTATGAAGTAATGCTGTTTGTCTTGCAGCAAGGGTATAGAGGCTTCACAGAAAAATCAGAGCCTATGCAGAACACTACTTAAAAAGCACTAGCACAGAGATGGGTCAGATTTAGGGCACAAGCAACCTACTTCAGATAACTTGCAGGAAGTAGAAGAAAATATCAAGGAAGTCACAGTCATCCATTGTCCTGGGAAAGATTGTTTTGAATTCTGACTGAAATGAAAGCTAGTTACTTGCTGACTCTCATGATACTAGCCTAATAACTCTTGCATATAGTGCTTCATATTGCAGAAATGTGAGACTGATTACAACATGAAGGAAAAATATGGTAGTAACCTTGGTCTCACTCATCATTCTGTGGAGAAAAACAGTTTTAGCTTAGATACCTAAATATGTTCACTTCTTCCACATATAAGTTCAAAGCAATTAAAACCTACCTTTTGACAATTTAAGATACTCCGTAAAAGAAAAGCTGAATTGACAGGCATCCTTCTAATAAGGATTTGCCATGCCTTTTATAATTTTTTTGTTTAGATAAGTATCTTGGCAGGCATGTACCTTTTTTCCTACAGAGATCCAGTTATCACACATCAGAGTTAAAAAGCCTTGGTAAAATCTGTGTCTTCTGATATGGGGAAAAAAAAACAAACAACCAAACTTTATTAGAATTAGAATAAAATTGTAGCGAGACAACTTACTTTTCTTTCCTTCTATGAAGGACATCAGTCTAAAGCATTTTTGTTTCATACTTCCTGCCAGACTTTGTAATAATAGTAAAATAATATAGTTCTTCATACAAGATATCTTCTTGTTTTCTTTTACAAGCCTCAACATCCCTCCATCATTCTCCAGATTTTTACCTCCTTTGTCTTACTTACTCTTAATGTCTGTTAATTTCTACTTATTTCTGTCCTTTTTGTGTCCTGCTTTCACCTGCATCTCACTCAAGCTTCGAATGACAGTTTCAGAAGCAATTTTCATGGGAACTGTGAGCCAGCCAGGGTGGCCTTTAGATCCAAGGAGAAGGGAACCATTTGTGTTAAGGCATCTAAGGTACTGTCCCTTCAGACTTTGCCATCAGAAGACTTTGGTGTGACTGTTGTGGTTTCAGCCAGGACAAGGTTAAATTTTTGTGGTAGCTGCGGAGGTGCATGGCCAGACTCTACTGTTATTCCATATCACCCCATGTCATTGCCAGGGGCAGGGAAAAGGGACTCTTGCTTCCCAGGAGAAGGGCATCCCTTCGGGTGGAGAAAACATGGCACATGGGTGGAATGGTTCAGTATTGGTTTATTGTTGGGGGTTTCTCTGTGTTTTCGTTTCTTTGTCTTAAACCTTTTGTTATTAATATTGTTGCTGTTACTGTTCATTTTCTTATCTCATTGCTGTTTCCAGTAAATTGTTTTTATCTCAACCTGTGATCTTTGTCTTTTGGACCTGCCATTGGAGAGGGGGAGGGGAGCAGCATATGGTCTTTTTAGGGGAGAATACTAAACTGGAGAGTAACTTTTCCAAACCATGACAGTGATCCAGAAAGAGCCTCACCTCAGACACTTTTTTTATATGTATCCTGGGTAACAATCTCAATGCAAAGAAGAATCTGGACAAGATACTGAAACTAAAAAGGAAAAACAGATTTAGCAGTAGAGGACATGAAGAAGAGGAGAAGGAAAAATATGGAGATTAAAAGAAGGACAAGGAGAAAAAGGAAGAAGGTGAAACAAATGGAAAGAAGGGGAAGACTTATCCCTTCCTTGTAAGGCTGCAAGGAAACTGATGATTACTTAAGTAACACTGGATTTGATTTCATCACAATGAGTAAGTTCTCTGCTAATTCTTAATCAGACTTGAGCTCTGAATCCTGTTAGCTATGAAGCCCAGTGTGGTTAGATGGAACAATAAGGTGGAACAGATGACTGAAAGGCAGCTATGTGCAGAGCAGCATATTCACCTTAGCTGGCAAGAGACTTTTCTATAAAAATGTATTTCATATGCACCTCCCCAAAGAAAAACTGCTCTAAGAGATAACTTTATCAAACACTGAAAAATAAGGAAGTGTCAGAGCTAAAGATGTTGGTGAATCTTTATCTCTTTATTAAATTACGACACCAGCTTTAGTTATACAATTGTGCATTTTTCTCCTTGACCCCTGCTTCATTATGTGCAAAGAAGGAGCTTTTTAGTATATTCTTTTAGCTTCATTCAGCATGAGGTCTATATACTTTCCACTATTAAGTATTTTAGCTGTTAGGACAGCCATATATTTCCTGCTGGCTTGTTTTGTGACTCTCATAGCACACATGTTTCACAAACATTCCTCCACATTTCTCTGAAAGAACAGAGTTTTATCATCTCTTCCCTACAGCTGGGAAATTCAAGCTGTACAACACAAGTATCTGAGAATTCAAGCTAATCCATCTGAGTAGTTGACAATGAGTTACATTTTATATTTTTAAAGGGCAGTTCCCAGTAGCTTCAGATACGGTCACGAATGTTTAGCATTTCTCTGAATCAGCCTGTGAGATCTCAAGCTGCACAATGAAAACAGAGAGCAAAATAATCGCCTGGGAAAAATGTGATTAAAGAAAGTTGCCACACAGGAACTTTGCAGTGGAGACTAACTACAGTTCTCCAAAGTGGCTACTCTCTAGTGATGGGATCTCCTTTGTACTTCCACAGCACATAAGGGCTCTTATGATAAGAAGTGTCAGCAACCTTGATAACTAGCAGTGCTGTTGACACATCAAAGATAATAAAATGTGCTCTTTGCTCATGTAAAATTCCCTGTTGTGCCTGAAAAGGAAGTGTGGACTATGATCCACAGGACTCTGAAGATCATTGGTAAGAAAATGAAACTTGGGAGACTTCAGAGATGGGCCTATGCAAACCTCATGAAGTTCAACAAGGCCAAATGCAGGGTCCTGCACCTGGGTTGGGGAAATCACAAGCATTAACAGAGGCTGGGAAAAGAATGAATTGAGAGCAGCCCCAAGAAGAAGGACTTTGGGGTGCTGGTGGACAAGAAGCTCAACATTACCTGGCAGTGTACACTCACAGCCCAGAAAGCCAAATGTATCCTGGGCAGCATTAAAAGGAGTGTGGGCAGCAGGTTGAGGGAGGGAGATTCTGCCCCTCTGCTATGCTCTGGTGAGACCCCATCCATAGTATTGCGTACAGACCTGGGGTCCCCAACATAAGGACACTTGTTTGCCTTGTCACTGCTGCTGCTGTCCTCTAGTTAAGCAAGAAGGAGGACATTGCTCCCCAGTCAAAGTGTGACCATGAGGTATACTCTAGAGGTATACTGATGGCCAGGACAGACAAAAAAAAGGAAATAGGCAGAAACACAGAGAGTAACCTAGGTTTGAAGGGACCAGCTGCGAGGTCAGACCATGTTGCTAAGAGATTTATTCATCTAGATCTCAGAAAAAATCCTGCTGAGGTGTTATTTCAATTCAGAGAGCCTAGGAAAATTGCTGAGCTAGAAAGCAGTGAAGACCATTTTCAAGAGCCCATTAAACCAAAATGTTTTCAAGACTATGGTTTTAATTACTTAACCTTGTTAATCTGTATTTTATTGATTTCAAATGCTGCCTTATTCCAGACTGTTGGTACATGTTCAAGTAAAACCAAGCTCTAGAGACAGAAAAAATTGGTGCCTGTTGATGTCTTTGTTTCAAAAGAAAGAAGGGAACTTTTACCTCATGGTAGCAATGCTGAGTTCCATTGCAAACATGCATTTACAAGATGTGCTATTCCTGAGGCAACTAGAACACCTTCCATTTCAAAGGTGTTTGTGTATCTGATAATTTTGTTCTTCCTCCATCCTGCCCCTGACATTAAACCTGTCATTAGGGAGGTATATTTATTAGGCAGACAGTCATAACCAGTGCTGATGACCAGACAAGAACCAAGTTTAAAAGCAAGCTAAACCAGATCCCAGTGAAGTTAAGAAAGGTATCAAGCAAAGAGCAGAAGAAGAGAAATACAGAGATAAGGGTTCTAGAGAAGAAAGCTCAAGGAATAAAGAAAGGAAATTAAGTAAGTCTGAGTCTAGGCTAAAGAGCAGACAGATCTGAAGGAAAGCTGAGAAAGAGCTAAGCTAAGCACATAAGACCAAAGTACAGAATACCATTATAATCAAGAAAAAGACTGAGAAAGCAAGACCAAGTGATGAGATGCCTACCTGAGACACTGACAAGCCACCAGCTAGCTTTAGAAATCCATCCTGAATTCAGTGTTGGCACTGTTAGTCATGCAAATTACTCATTGCAGAGAGAGATCAGTTATAGAATTTGCCTGCCTGGGCTATACCTGGCAGGGACTTGGAATTAAAAAGCAGTTTGTAAAAAGGAATGATTTAACTGTCCTTACAAATACCATGGAAATTAAAGGGATCACAGAATTTTCACATCTAACAGACAATGTGGCAGGAAAAGAAACATTAACTCATTAAGAACTGCCATGGTGCCACCAAAGACATTTCTAGCTTATACTGAAATCTTGGAAATAAACTTGTCTATGAACAATTTGTTCATTGGTGTAGACCAAGTAGAGTAGATACATCACAGAATTAAAACTAGGATGTGCCAAAGCACATCCATGTGTGTGTTCCTCTATTCACTGCTCATCTAAGTAATTTTAAATGTTATGGTGGCATATAAAAGGTCATTGTTTAACTAATCACTTTTTCCATGATGAAGTTTCCTGCCAGGTATTAACAGGTAATTATCAGCTATAAATTTATATTCATGCCTAATGCTATTCCTCTTGATCATAGTTTAAATTAAAGACACTTTCAGCCATGTGCTGGATGGATGTCTTTAATATCCACTGCTCTTTTATTCAGGTTTCCTGATGAGGAACAGCTTACAAAACCATACTCTTGTATTCATGCACACTAAATGTCTGTCAAACCACACCCTTCTAATAGCTTTTGAACCTGCTGGCTAATTTCAAGCACATTTGACAAAGAGGAGCTAACTTACTGATATTAAGTTTCCATACATCAAATTAAAATAGGCAGATAAGCAGAGGAAAGAGATTAATTGAATTTCCTTCCCTCTCTTCTGTCATTGATGGAAAGACTGTATCATGAACATTTTATTTAAGCCTGGAGAATTCATATTAGAAAGCTATTGTGGATGCCCTGTGACAGAAAAAGAAGCTTTTCAGATTGTAGTTTATTAGGCACCAGAGAATCCAAGCAAAAAATACCAATCCAAAGGCTTTCCATGTTCATAAGTCTCTGTGCATTAAATAAGCATTAGTTGCTAACAGCAAACACATATTTCAAAAACTTATAAAGAGCTTCACCATTACACTTCTGTTTGTAAAAAATACTCTCTTGTCTTGCCCTAAATAAACAGGTTACTCTTTAGAATGTATGGGAACTGCCTGTGTATTTCTTTCTCAGTGCTGACATCATGGAAATAACACAAAGTTTGACAGCCTGGTAGAAAGCAGTATTCCAAAGAGACCTTGCTCTTGCTCCTGTAGAGTTTAGCAGACATTCATAAATAGGACTTGTTTTCTTTAGATTTTGAGCAAAATCTCTTCTGGACAGCTAATCATTTAGCTAACAACAAAATGACAGAGAAATTGTTTCACCAACTAGGGGACTCCTTTTTTTTATAAAATTTTGCTCAAGCAATTTGCTGTCTTCCCAGGAACAATCAATAACACAAACACAACCTCGGTTATTTTTATATTGGTTTAGATCAGACTGAATTGTTCTTAGCCAAGGCTGGAGCTCAGTTGTAAACTGACACTGTTTTTGTAAACTGGCATAGATTCACTGAAAATACCATACCTGTTCAAGATCTAACTGACTGTGTTCATGTGAAGTCTGTAGTAATAAAAAGAATGAATGGTATGTAAACTGCAGAATGAATGTACAATGTCAGCTTTTAACAGTATATGTGGTAGCTCAATTTGTCTTATTTAGGTATAGAATTATCAACATTCACTGAAGATTTTAAATGTGGATACTACACTTCCCAGATAGGCTCATGATTTCACAGAGGATCAAAATAGCAGTTAAAGCTTAGCAAATTTCAAGGAGGAAAAATCTTCACACACCACATTTCTGCAATATTCTTAACTATTTTCAACTTTACTACTATTTTCACTTATATAAATTTGTCATAAAATCTCTGTTGCATGGGATTTTATGTCCTTCTGTGTCCATTTAACTTTCTTTTTAAGGAGGAGCAAACATCTGAAGAGTCTGCCCCACGAATGGCATGAAACAGTGAAATTAAAACTGAATTGAGATTCCACCAGCAGCTTCAGTGATAAGCATTTGAATATGTGGACTCTGTGTGTTTTTTCCAAGACATTGTTTCTTCAAGAAACAGATTTTTCTTTGGCCTTACAAGAGCTAGATTTTATCCATTACATACTTTTTCCTCTTTCTCAGCTTTAACTACACGTTGTTAAAACAATTGTTATATACGATGAACTCAAGAGTATTTTCCTGTTCATCCCTGGGAATATTTTTCGGTATATTTTCTTCTAATTGTTGTAATAGTGCAACACCTTTATATGTATTAATGGAAAATTTGTTACTAATCTGCATGTAACTCTGAGTTTTAAACTATAATTCTTAGTTTTGAAATAGGTGCATATATACACACATTGTAACAACACATATATGAGTAACAATTAAATAGAGTAAGTTTAGACTGGATATTGGGGAAAGAATTCATTACCATGAAGGTGATGAAGCAGTGGAACAGGGCCCAGAGAAGCTGTGGATGTTCCATCCCTGGAGGTGTTCAAGGCCGGGCTGGATGGAGCTCTGAGCAACCTGGTGAAAGGTGTTCACTGCAGAGGGCAGAACACCTTTCAGAGGGTGCTGGAACCAGATGAGCTGCAAGGTCAAGAGGGGCTGGAACCAGAGGAGCTGCAAACCCCAACCCATCCTGTGATTCTACAGAATTCCTACTCTGATCACCAGATACACACACACTAAAGGATTTCAGAGGAAGGATGACTTTTTCCAGCTCAGTTGTGTCATCTGTAAGTTCCAGGCACATTATGGGGCAAGTCAACGGCCATTTTTCCTAAATAACTACAGATTTCGACCATTTCTAGAATAGTATCTCTCCAATATGGTTGCTTTTCTAAATTTGCTGTTCAGCAGAGGGAGTGGGTGCTGGGCTGTTAATGACCAGATTCAAGTTTGATGTTGGCAGAGTTCAATTTCCGGCGCAGACGCTGGAACCTTGTGAGATTCACATTGCCTGTGAAACATTGCAAACGTGTTTCGCGTGGCATTTGCCACCCTGGCCCAACGTGTCACAAGAGTTTCGTGTCATTCAACTCCAGTCAGCCCATTGCTTAACATCTCCCCTGAAGGAGAAAAGGCCACCAGCTCTGACGGCCCGACACAACGAAGGTACCGGGCACGAGTGTCTGTACCAGCGGCACAGCCCTGCCCGGGAACCGGGGACACAGCCCCGCCGAGGGCACAGCCCGCCCGGGAACCGGGGACACAGCCCTGCCGGAGGCATAGCCC
>VXAX01005155.1:309741-333156 GCA_013399835.1 Leptocoma aspasia
AATTAGTGTAGCTGTGATATGTAAAGAGGGGAATATTCACCGGTGGCTTCTTAACTGAGTGAATTTCAGAGCATTCTGTGACCCAAGATGAACTCCAAGCTCTCCCAGGTACTTGAATAGTCTGCTCAGAGTCTTTTCTGTGCATTCAGTGGATAGATCCTAAGTGGCAGGCAAGGCCCCTTCTTTTGTTTTGAAGATTTCAGTCAAAGCTGTATTTATAGCAGCAGGATTTCCCACTCTCAGCACAAGTGGGTGTGATCAACTCTTGTTCCTTAAACTTTTGGAGCTTTGAAGAAACGGCAGGATGGATATTTTCAGAGTCCTCACTCATTTGCAACAAATGAAATCTCTTTCACCTGAATAGATGAGATTTGTGCGTGGTAAGGGATGCAAAAGGGATGACATCGCACACCTGTTCATAAGGGTTGGCTCCTGAGGTGCTGTAGACTTGAATGATGCAGGGATAATATATGGGCTGGGACCAAACCTCGTTTGTATCTGATTTTTTTTCTACCTGTATCCAGCTCTGGGATCCCCATCACAGGAAAGACATTGACCTGTTGGCATGGGTCCTGAGGAGGGACCACCAAAATGGTTAGGGAGGTGGAGCACCTCTTCTGTGAGGAAAGGCAGAGAGAATTGGGATTTTTCAGCCCAGAAACGAGAAGGCTTTGAGTAGACCTATTAGTGGCCTCCCACAATGGGAGCCGACAAGGAACGTGGAGAAGGGCTGTTTACTAGAGCATGTTGTGACAGGACAAGGGGAAATGGCTTCAGACTGAAAGAGGGTAGGCTTACATTACATATTATAAGGGAAGAAATTCTTACTGTGGTACCAGTGAGTCACTGAAACAGGTTGCCCAGAGAAGTTTTGTCTGCCTCCTCCCTGGAGGTGTTCAAGCTTTGAGTAACCTGTTCTAGTGAAAGATATCCCTAGCCATGGCAGGGGCTTTGGAATTGAGATGAAGTCCAATGATTACTGAAAACTAAGTGGAAATCAGAATATGATTGAGAGAGAAAACTGTTAAACAGCATGTGGAACAGAATGGTAGTGCATTGGTAGTGCAAATCCTTTTTGTGCAAAAAGGATTGCTTTGCTCGAGTTGGGGGCATGAAGCCTTTGAAGTCCTGAGTAAAACTGTGCCTGCACAGTCAGTGGACACTGTCTGGTAAGGTCTGACCGTCAAGCTCTTAGAAGAGAACATCTGAAGTGAGCTTCAAAGTGTATCCTGTGTGCAGCTGTCCCAATACGTGTGATAGGACTTGAGCATTTGTCGTTGCCAGCTTGGTGAGGATAGACTAGTGCATGTGAAGCTCCTTAAGGTAACACAAGTGGCTAGTCCCATCATGAATGCTGCTGAAAAACTGAAGGTGCAGATGGTGGCTGCAAAACACCACTGTCTGCATTATTTGGTTGTTTTTGGTGCCTGTGGAAGCAGAGAAGTGAGAGAACTTTATCAGAGAAGCAGAGAACTCTGCTGCTATCCTTGTAGATTCTCCATAGTATTGCTTGTAAATGTACAGCTGTATGCTCTGTTTGAAAAAAACGTTTTTTACTGAGCTCAGCTGATGAGCTGTGGTGTACCTGTGTGTACAGGAGAGGCAGGCAGGAAGTGTTGTTACAATGCTTTCTGTCACTTTTGACCTAAGGTCTGCTTAGCTGTAAATAATCCATAAGCAATCAGCTGAAAGCCCAAGGCTCTGTTGTAGTGGATCATCCTGTTTTATAATGGACCAGTAAATGTACTGCCTTTACTGCTCCAGAAAAACACTGGTTTTGTGGAAGTGAGTGGATTGGTACTTCAGGACCTGCAACTTGCAGAAAGCCTTTCTTCTTACAAGATGGAAATAAATTTGTCATCGGTGCTGTAACTGTTGTTGGCTAAGTGACTGATGCTGGTCACAGACCTGATGATACCATTCTGGAAGCTTTTTCCGTGGCCAATTGAAGCATGCATCTGACTGCAGGATGTCTTTTTCATTGCAGTGGAAGTTGCAGTTTCAGGACATCCTCAGTCCTGAATTTTTTTTTTTGGCAGTGTTTTTTTTTGACAGTGTCCTGGACAAGCAATATCCTTCAGACTAAATCCTGCAGTTAACATTTGGTTTCATTCTTCTGCAGTTCTCATATATATATATATATAAAAGGACATCACTTCTTAGTGTAATTTGCAAGACTGAGGGATCCAACTTGATTCTATGTTCTGTAACACTGCTGTTTCCAGTATATTAAATTCTGGACAGCCTAATAAAAGAGAAGACCTCCAAAAAGGCATGATTTGGTGTTTTGTGGTCAAGACTTAGTGCTTAGCTAAGCAGCCTATGTTAGTGGTTCTTGAGGGAAGACATGTTCCTACTGCTTCTTATTTTTCTGTTCTTAGGGACAATACTGGTCTTTGTTATATCTAGATAGTGTGTGTGTGTCGGGACTTGGAGAAATTTAGTTTTGATAGCTTTACAATATATTTTATGCAGTTTATGAGACTGCAGGGTTTTTCCTTCTGGTGGGGCTTTACTGAATTGGCAAGCTCCTGACACTGCCCCAGCTCAGTAGCAGTCCTGGGTGTAACATGAGTATCCTCGTTCATTTTGAGCACTGTATAACTTGTCCTCACAGAATCCCTCTTTGCCACACTTTGCAGTGCTGCTGTTGTTCTGTATTTTGCTTTGGTTGTTTTCCTAGTCAAACCACCTTTGCAAGCATTTATACTAGGCAGACCTTCAGTCACAGAACGTGGTCAACCTCTAATAATGGCACAGACATATCAGAGGAGATACTGGAGTGCAAGTATCCCTTGTGGTTGTGCTAGAACAGGAACTAGCAAATGATGCTGAATACAGGGAAAATTCATCCTCCTGGCTGCTTACAGTAGTAGGGGATTAAGCAAAGCAGTAGTTTTGAGACGTACAGGTTTGTTCTACTTTCCTTTGCAGCTTAGCCATGTATGTTCTTTAAAAAAAATTATTAATAGTTGAAATAGATGAACTAGATAGTGATAATAAATGCAACTAAACGCAATGCAATAATTTTATCAATTTTCTCAATCTTTTGGAAGAAAAGCAAAGTATAACGTGGCAGGAAGAGTGCATGAAAAAGTCTGTATAGACTTGTGAGCATGTGAGGCAGGAGCAGCTGCTGTTGTGTTGTTTGTAATTGAGGATGACTGTACTGTAGTGCTGTGGACAAATCAAGGTTGTGAGTTGCAGTTGATTGTGTCACAGGTGGTAAGGATCTCTTAACTGATGATTAATAGTGTCAGTGGATGTTTGAGCCAAGACAGTGATGTTTTCTTGCACCTCATGAGCTTTTTGTGCCTAGGGATATGCTGCTTCTGTTGAACAGTGTGTAAGATTTCCTTCAGCAGTACCACTTAATTTCACTTGTGTGATTGCAGCCAATAAACACTTCTGGCAGGTAGTGGAAATTATTTGCATCTATCTCAAGCTTGTGTTTGTGAACAAAGTTTAAAAAAACCACATAAAAAAAAAAGTGGAGAATGTTTCCAGTTAGTTTTGCATTTGAGTACTTTGCACACTTAAGTCTCTTAGTTCTGCCTATGTGTACTAATTGAGAACTCGGAGCAAGTGAATATGAGTTTTGTGCTAGGAGGTAACTAAGGGTGGTTGGAAGCAGTGATATTTTATTTCCTCTTTTCTCCAACTTCAAATGCATGTGTTGAATCTTGTAAATTTTTGCTTTATTTTTCAAATCTGTTGTGGCATGAGAAAGAAATCAGTATCCTGCCTTCTGTGGAACCAGATTCTGCACAGAGGTTGTTTCTCCTTTGTTTTGACTTCTACCAATTTCTTGTTGGTGAGATTTGTAGATACTTGGAATGAAAAGTTTGGGTCAATGTTTTAAGTTTAAGTGGCAAATCATATCCATTGAAATAAACACTGCTTGGCCAGGTACCTGTAGCCCTGTAAACTGTATTTTAGGCTAATATCCTCTGATTTTAGAGACTGCAGTTTAGACATGTGGAATTAAAACCTGCTTTTCTTAGCATTCTTTGTATAAAGAAAATAACTGTGGCTTCTGTGGGAATATGCTGTCTTTTTAAAGGAATGCGTTCAACAGAGGAAGCTATAGGAGGAGTTTTAAAGGACCAGAACTATTTTTAATTCTAGTATTTGAGAAATCTCTTACTTTTTGGTGTCTTTAGGCTGTAATATTTATACAACATCATTACATTACCAGACTATGTCCTAACAAAGTAGAGTTCAGTTGTAAGTCAACTTTGTGTCTACCTCTATATAACTTTTTATTCCAAGTTTCTTTGTAGGTGGTAAGGCTCATCCTGAGTGGCATATCAGCTGTGAATTGCTGGATGAGTTTCTGGAAAACTGTCCTGAAAAAGAGTGGCTTAATGTGCTAATGGAAAGGAAAAAAGCAAACCCAGACCCCACCCAAATGTTAGAAATTGAGTTAATATGCTTTTTAATTGGCATTCAGAAAGAAGTGAACCACAGACACTCTTTTGGTAATACTCACAATTAACTCTGTGGAGCTCATTGCATCAACCTGGAGGATGAATCACAAACCTGTGCTGACAAGGTTTGAGCCCATAGCTCAGGGGGAAGGAAAATTTTCAAGCTGTGTGTTTGTTCTGGTAAGCCACAATCTGGAGCAAACTGGAAGGGTCCATCTGGCATGTAGGTACATATATATTTTTTCTTTCTTTAAATTCACATCTCCTTTTACAGAAGGTAGCTATCCAATTATTCATAAATCTCCAGTACCCTGTGCCCAGTATGCTCCTGTACCCTGAAGATTCTCTATCATATTGAGTGTGTGGTAGGCTCTAGACAAGGCTCACAGGAATATTAACAATTTTAAAAATATCTTGTAGCTATTTCGCAAGGTGTCGGGGACAGTTTAATTTTGTGCATTTTTATAGGAATATCTGATTTAAATAAAAATACAGGTTCATTTTAATCATCTTTGTGTGCTCATGGGTGTTCATGTGTAAAACGGGAAAGTTAGGTATAAACCCACTAACAGCTAACGTGTAGTCCTGTGGATCATAGGAAACACATGCTCTTTTTAAGTATATATTTTTATGCTGAGTTTAAAAATAATTTGCCTGCATCTCTGAGATAGACTACTGTCCATGAATAAGAGCAAACTCTAAGAGAAACAAAATTAAGAGTATATTGTGTATATACGTGAAGGCATATCATCTTGATAGTGATGTGTGGATTGTGATATGGATTGGGATACTTGAGCTGTGAGCATTGCTCTGGACTACCTGTGATGAGCAGCACATGCCTGTTCCTCCCCAAAGCAAAAGATCTCTTGACAGTGAGATGGTTACTTCTAAGGGAAAAGTGGCACAAGTCATGTCCTAACAAGAAGTGCAGTGCATGAGTAGTCATAGAGAGGGTGGTTGAAGAAATACATGCACTTCCTTATTTTTCTTTGATTTTAATGTACCCTTCTGCTACACAGCCCAGAGGTTGATGTGGGTCTGACACACAGTAGGCATGTACCTCAGCTTTGTTTGCATGCTTGGGCTCTTGTTCTTTCTGCTGTGCTTCTTCTGGGCGCCTTGAACAGCCACCTGCTGAAAAACTGGCTCATGTTCCCTGGGAGGGTGACCTCTTAGCAGACTGTCAGTGCTCCAGCAGTTGTCTTACTGCAAAGTGTGCAAGTTCCAGCCCGTGCCAAATGTGGAGCAGGTTGCTAACTCACTGTTGCAGCTGTGCAAGCAAACCCAGATTCAAAGTGCAAATACGAATGTGCTTCAGCTGTTTACTGATGTGGGAGGGGACCAAGGCATAACCTTGTAGGAAGCTTAGCTAAAATAACATGTTGGAATATCTATAGAATGAAAGGTGAATTTTTTTAGGAAATAAGGAACTTCCCTTTTTTGTAGGCAATTCTTTTTTCTCTAAACATTTAAATGCTTTTTCCAGGTAATACAGAAAAATAAGGCCTCTTGCTCCCCCGCCTCCACCCTTATGTCCCTCTGTCCCAAAAAATGTAGCTGTCTGTTTATCCATGGATCTGAGTTATCTGTGTTTGTTCAATGAATATTGAACCTAATAGTGAAAATCCTGTAAAAGCATTGCAGCATGCTCACGACCTTGTAGTGATATATCCCCCCTGTCCCTTGGTAAGGGTAAGTCATAGCGCAGATTACCCAAATCAGTTTTAACAGGAAGATTTTCACAAGGTTTGTGTTTTGGGTTTTGTTTGTTGTGGGTTTTTTTGTTCGTTTTTGGTTTTTTTAAACTAAAATTATGGGACATATTTTAATGAATGTTGTCATATCTTGGAATTCATTTCCTTGTAGCCAGAAACCTTTTCATGCAAAGTAGGTTGCTCTGTAGTGCTGCTAGTCAGTGTTTCATTATGGATGTCAGAGCATGGCCTGAAGTTGTTTACCCCATCTGTTGGAATAAAAATGATCATGTGGGATTTTTTGATATGGAAGATACTTTTAATCTTTACTCAGATTTAAAAGCCCTTTCTCAAATTTTAGCAAAAGTAAAATGAATGTGTTAGAATGTTTGAATGAAAAAAAATTATAAGAGCATGAACATAGGTGTGGATATAGCAAGATCAATTGGACTTGCTCCCTTAAAGACAGAAATCCATGTTCATTTATTAACTGGAAATGCAGATTTATTTTCCAATTTAGGTATGGCCTCAGAGACACTGGGAGTAGAACTTTAAAAATAACGGCTTAAAATATATACTTAATGAATTGCAGATGATTTTATATTTTCCTTTTGATGTCTGATTTACATAGGAGAGTTCCAAAGACAATTTGAACTGTGCTTGGAAATGATCTCTCCTAATAGCTGAAGTCTGTTGTTGGATATTGTAATTCAGTTGTCTGAGAAAACTTCAGTAGCTTTAAAAACTTTACATTAGAAATTCATTTGAAAATTTGATATATTATTGCATGCATATTGCTCATACATAAAACCAGAATTTATTACCTATGTTCAGTCAGTATGAAAATACATCTAAAATAGAGCATTACAGTAGGCATCATTGTGAACTCCTCAGTGTCATGTTGATGGCTATACAACATACTGTGACAGTTCAGAATTAAACCCATAGTGACTTTTGCAGCCAGCTGCAACAAATAAACGTGTTTTACTGCATACTATCATCCATATTTACAGCACAGCAGACTGGCTGTCATCAGAGAAGTTGAATGAAAACTTTTTGGAGAAATTATGTTACTGCTAATGGGGGAATTGTCTTAGCAGTTTTATTTGTCATAAACTTGTGTTCTTTCATCTGATTGCTTGATACAGATTTTAACATATACATATATTATACATATAAATCAGTTACGAAGCGGTGACTGAAGTGGGGACTGCCAGTTGTTTGCAGACACCGTTTTACCATCCTTCCAATGAACCAACAATAGCTGTAATCAGGACCTTGCTCCTGCCCATGACTTCTGAAAATCACTTGGCAGTGAATTGCAGTGATGTGCCTGCTGATACTTGCTGGTGGGTTTGGATGCACACCAAGGTTTTTGGGGAGGCTGTTACTGTTTCTGCCTACTGAGTGGCTGGATTCAGTTGTACTGCTGGTGTTGATGGACTTCTTGTGCTGCTGGCCAGCATGCTGCTGGCATGTGCTGTAGGTGAAGGGGTGGGTGCCGCTTTGTTGATGTCATCTGGCACTTGAGGATGTTTAGTCCTTTTACAGGGCAGCACATCTGCACACTGAGTCAGCAGGAGGCTGTGAGGGCCAAACATGTGTGCTGTGTTCTTGCTGTGATTCCCTTGTGGCTATGGAATAGGTGGGCAAGTGGATTGATGGATAGGAGCTAGTACTTGATAATCTTTTACCACTAAAATAAACTTCAGTCATTGTGCAGGACAGTCTGGTGTTGCAGAGGCATCTTTCATCTGTCGGGGTGTTGCTGCCCTGAGGCTCACTTCTGCAGATGAGAGGGGATGCAACTTTTTCCCCATCATTTCAATCTGTTACTGAAAAGCTACCAAGCACTTGCTGGCTTACGTGCTGTGAAATACACCTTTTGTAATCAACTTACTTCTGAATTTTTACTTTGAGTTATCACTTTGCTCTTTCACGGGCCTCTTTTTTCAAAAGGAGCCTCTTGAGTATTTGCCTTCACTTTCTGACCCATGCCTTTCTGCCACCCCAACTGGACACTGCTACTGACTTTCATGCCTGTCAATGAAATGTGTCACAGCACTCTGGCTTTCAGGTCATTCAGAGTAATAATTCACTTTGGACTTTCTTGGAAATACGGTGCTCAAAGGTGCCTCACTAGGAATTTGATTGGCAGGAGAATGTTGCACAGGTAATCTGTGTGTGACATCTGTGTAGCAGCGAGGTAAGGCAATGTTCTTGAATTTTTTTTTAGAGTCATGCTGACCTAGCTCTTGTGCATTTTAAGAGTGGCAGAAATCAGTAACACCTGAAACAGTTAGTGGTGCTGAGATCATGCCAGGAACAGGGTAGGTGAGTGGTTGAGCAGTAGCCTGGCTTTCACAGGCTTTATAGGTGGAATGTTCTTGCATGTAATTTGCATCAGCAAGAAACAGTAGTAATTGTTAGTTATTCATACTAAATAAGAATAGCCGGGGGAAACTAAATGGCTAAAATCTTTCTGAATCATGCAAGAAGCCTTTCATAGAGAGTTTGTTGTTAGGAACTGAAATGGTGTTCATGTACATTATGTTACATCATGTTACATTATTGGTGAAGGTTATGTTTCCTAGGTTAAAGGAAGCAGTCCTTTTCTTCCAGTTGCTGTTCATAAATGAAGGGGGAGTCAGGTTCTCTGATGTGATCATTGAGCATTTCTGTAGAAGTCACACAGCCATATGTTGGCCTCAGCTTGGTGATGTATCTGCCTAGATCTTCCATGGATTTTATGTGGGCAAAAATACATATCTAGGTAGAGAAGACGCAATTTAGGCAGACAGAACAGAAATGAAAGTTCTTGTCCTTCCTGATTGGCCTTTGCATGCAAGTCCTTTTTTTCTAGCAAACTGAATGATTCTCATAGTGACAGGACTCTGCTCAGTACTTTTGGTCTCCAGGAAGTCCTTTCTGTCCCCTCTGCCTTTTACCTGGTTGCTCTGTGATCTCCCTGTGGTCTGTGAGTAACCTGCATACTTCAGTATGCTGCCAAATCTTACCTCTGCTGAAAGAGCAATTTAGCCCTCCTCGAAATCCACCACCTCTCGCTGCTGTGTACAATGTGTTGCCACACGCTGACAGCTGAAAGTAAATTCGTGCAGCCTGAGAGTGCCTAATGGACAACAAGGAGTAGGCAGTCCACCAGTCTGTGAGGAAGTCCACCAGGTATGTGAGGAAGAATACTGTTTAGAAAGCAATCATTTTTCTAGTACTCTTTTTCTAGCAGGATTATCTGACTCTTACTGAAAGTTACTGAGCAGTGTTTTGATGGACTTCTCACTTCTGAACACCACTATTGTAAATTGAAGTAACCAAATTGGGTTATGTATCTTAAGTATATCATAAATATTTTACCATAAACAGAGTGGATGTGTGAGCTAATGCATTTCTATGTGTATCAACAGGCCTTTCAGGGAGATGCGGACAGTTAAAAATGTTTTGTATTGCCTTTTGACAAGAAGAAAGTAGGCTGGCTGCTTGTAGTCTGCTTTACCTCTCTAGTGTTTTTGACTGCTTGTGTGGTATGTTTGCCTGATGCTTTCTTAGGAGATAGGTGGGAGGAGTTTATTCAGGAGGAGATTCCAGTCATCTTGTTTTCCTTGTTCCTGCAGCTTCCTGCAAGTAAGACAATAGAAGATATTCTTTACTGTTACTGTTTCACCAGCCAAAACAGATGCCACAGAGTGTAAAGAACATGAGTGAATATAGTAGACGTGTAGCATGCACTAGCTTCCAGGAGTATGCTTGCAGCATGCCAAGCACCCAGCTCCTGCAGGCAGCACTCAGAACCAGGGCAGTGCCTGTACTTTGTGCATCAGATCTTAAAAGCAGGAAGAAGCTCTGGGATAGCTACTGGGACTTCTGTGAAATTTTAAAGGGAGGAGTAGTCTGGTCTGGTGTGGGCAGGCTGCAGGCTAAGGAGCCAGTAAGGACACAGAGTGACTTTTCCTGTTAGGTTTGAACCACTTAACTTGTTCTTCAAAACAACTTCAGGGAAATAGGAGGGCATGTAAGAAGCTAGATGTTGAGGTCAACAGGAGAGAGAGCACTTCTCACTGGTTTAAGAAACTAAGTATAATGCTGATGTGTCCTGTCATACCCCTATGCAGTTCATGAAACCAGTAGGATTCAGGAAAGTCAGCATGCTGAGTACTCCCTCCCCCTCCCTCAGCGAGACAGTGGTGCTTCTGAGGTCCTGTGTCTCCTGTGGTTCAGGCCTAGATGCCCCTGTGAAACTGGGTGAGGAGTGCCTTCTCCTCTAGCAGTACTTCTGCTACAGCAGCAGCTGAGCTGGTGCTGTCACAGTGTGGCAGGTTCTGAATGTGTTGTTCGGGTTTGGCTTCTCAAGAAAATCAGAGGGCAGAGCTTCTCCTGGTAAGTTCCAGGTGTGCTGAAGTGTATGATGGCATCATACAGGTGACGGAAGTCCATGTCTGCTGAGGTGGTGGCAATTCTAGGTGGGTGATTCTAGCTCAGTCTTGGAGTTTTACTTGCTGTGGGAGCAGTCCTGGTGAAAGTGTAGTGGCTTATGCCTCTGAAGTGCCTGACATGTTAGGTACCCAAATGTTCTATATAGTTTATAATTTAAATGCAGTTAGTTTTATTTTCATTTTGTGGTTCAGGAAACCGAAACATAGTGTTCATGGTGTGACTGTATCTGAATGAGCAAGAGAATCAGATTCTTCTAAATTTAACCCAAAGATAAATCTCCTCTCCTGAGTGTCAGTGTATCAGGACTGTTGTATCAGATTTTTCTTGACTAGCTGTGTGCCTGGGCATGGCTTCATGGTTTCATGCAGGCTGATGTGTATCACTTGTGAGCCCTGAAGAGTCACTGATGTTAGCAGTGTAAGCCCTCCCTGTTGTTTCTGTGGTGTGTTGTACAGTGGTGGGATAGGAGCCAGTAGTAGCATCACTAGGTGGACAAGATTGTCGCTGGCACCCTAATACTTGGGCAACAAACCAATTCTAAGCATATAGAAGTACAGTTTTGGGGACAGTATATTGTTCAAATAAATGAATGAATGAAAGATGTTAGTGATGATTGATCCTCTACTTAAATTATGAATGATCTTGTAATTTGTGTTAAACACATGATAAATAACTTAATGTTTTCTTTTTAGTTGATGTCCATCAGCATATTAGGTGTTTCTGCTTGGCTGAGAGACTACCTGAATAATGTTCTCACTTTAACTGCAGAAACAAGGTAAAGCTTTAAACTTCTAATCTGTGGGTTACTGATTGGGGGAGATGTTGTTCATTCTGTGTGGTAAGCTTCTTAATTAGGATTTGTAGACTTGAGAAACTTTCAGTTAAACTACTTATTGTTTTATTGGAAGGTGCATTTTTTGCCACAGTTTTGGGCATCAGTTGAAATCAGAAAAAGGGGAAAGGAAGGGTTTCAATCCTGTGCCTTTCTCTTCTGCCAGGGATCAATTTTTGACAACATGTAATCAAATCATATTACTATTTAGTTTTGAATACTTAATTCAGTCCAGAGATTTAGAAAATCTATTCATTTTATTAGAGCAGTGCTTACGAGCCCTGGTGATAAAACAGGGCCACATTGTGCTGCATACTGTGCAAGTGCAGGGCAGGAAGATTGTCTTCACTCCAGAGAGGTTTTGGACAATGCAATTTTTGGTACCCGAATGCAGCATTTGACTTTAAAACCATGTTGAAGAGATTTTTGTGAAACGTGTAAGGTGCTAGATCTGCTAATTACCATTTTCTTCTTAATGGCTGTATTTTTTTCTTTTGTATAATTTTTTTGTTATTGTCATTTTTTTTGATGATTGTTCTGATTGGTTTTTAGGGTGGAGGAGGCTGTCATTTTGACTTACTTTCCTGTGGTCCACCCAGTTATGATTGCAGTCTGCTGTTTCCTCATCATAGTTGGAATGCTGGGATACTGTGGAACGGTGAAAAGAAATCTGTTGCTCCTTGTCTGGGTATGTTTCATAACTTCTGTTTTGTTTCAGGAGTGTTAGAAAGGTTTTAATCCACAGGCACTAGATAAATACTGATTATTTTTTATTACCCTGTTGAGTTACGATATTGGTGAGGAATTCTAATTGCAAAGCACACAGTTGGAAATAATTTATTGCTTAGACTGCATTATGCTGTGACTGAAAGACAAGCAGTGTCTCAATTGCAAAAATTCACTTCATTTAGTAGAGGAGTTGCTGAAGGGAAAAATAACTCAAACTCTTCAGTACTAATAATTATAGGGACATGAGTCTGGGTACTCTGAAATAAACCCATATGCTACTGTTTTGACTCCTAGCTGAGCAACAGCTACCTAACCTAGACTTTGCTTTATTCCATTGTTGACTGTGTGTGTAAAGTAACAACACTTGTAGCTGACGAAAGTTAATTCTGAGTATGTTCAGCAGCTGTGCTTTCTCTTTCATGGATGTGGAATTTTGCAGTTGCATTTGTGAGCAAGTTTAAAAATAAATTGCAAGAACCCATCTTTTTCCTTCTTTGGAGAGTGTATAACTGAGCTGGCAGCAGCTAAAATGTAGTAGTCTCTCCTGCACAAGGCTTTGTTACAGTTTAACTGTAATGTGGCTTTGACTGTCAAGGGAGCCAAACACCATGTTCTTCATCTGGAAGTCAGTGAATTTGAGGACAGTTAAAGAAACAGTCAACCAAAAACAAAAAAATGCCACTCCAACAAAAGCCCATCAAGTTCACACAAAATTTAAAGGTTTAGAGTTAAAATTTTTAGGCTGTTGGCAGTACTGAAATCCAAGAGATCCAAGAGTACCATGTATCTGTATGCTTCTTAAAAGTGTAGCTGTAGCTCTTTGCAGAATTGGGCTCTGTTTTTTAATGTGAGGATAAGCAGGATTCCAAGCACTCTGTAAGCTCAAGACAGCAGGAGCAGTGGATGTGAAAGAGGTTTATCAGACTTGACTACTGTAATTGCAGTAGGAGAAAGGGGACAGATAGAACCCTTCCGCTCTTGAGAATATCCAGGGTCTCATACAAGTAGACTTGTGCTCCTGCTGTTTTTTCGCTGCAGTGTGTGTTGGATTCTCACAGAGTGCATTCAGTTGAATTTTTCTTGTGCAGGATCTGGCAGGCATAAGTATGTGACACCTAGACCTCACAGGTTTTGCACAAAATGACCATAAAACACCATAACAAATTGGCTGAGATTTATGCAACCTTTGCTTTTCTCTAATATAAATATTCTAACTGAAGAGTAAACAGTTGCAAAACTGTACTGGGGTCTTGTATTAAAAGGTCTTTTTTTTTTTCTTTTTTTTTATTTGAGAGGGTTAGAGAACGCTTTATTTGATATTTCCAGCTGAATGTCGGCAACAGAAGTGTTCCTCAGCTGCAAGAGGGCAGTGCTGTTTCTCCTTTCAGATATTTTGTTCAGCCTGTATGCAATGTGAAGATTATTCTTTCAAAACTATATTGTTGGAGAAAGCTCTCATTTAAATCTGAACATGTTAGAGTAACAGAATAGTCATGCATTTTTTATTTCTAGATCCTAACATTGCAATGTTGAAATCAATGGAAATGAGTTCTAAGACAATTACTTAGTTATCGGCATGTGTGTAAGAGTAATGGATTAATGTAATGTAATACCAAGGTACCATATAATTATTTCTCTAGTAATCTTTCTCATGTATCTTAAAAGGGCTTTGTACATATTTTTGTTTCATCTAAATAGTAAAAGTATTAAAATATTATAAACTTACTAAACCTAAGGGGTTTTTGTAAGGGTATAAGGTTACTTTCATGATGTGTTCTTTATTTTATAGTGGTGGTAGTTTTTAATACTAATTAAATTAATTATAAAGTAAAAGCAACTGTGTGATGTAGATTAATACCATATAGTATCTGGGGAAAGAAAAAGCTCTATTTGGTATGAGCTTTGAAAAAACCCACCTCACTACTTCAAGAGATAATGAAGTTAAAACTGGTTTTGGCCTTCACTTTATTTACACTGTAAGTGAAAAGAAGAAATAATTTATAGCCTTTAGTACCATCTGGAAATAAATAATTCGAAGTGTGTTTAGGCAGTTAAGCTAAACTAAATCAAAACAAGTCATTTCTACCGTTTTATGTTGCAATATTTCATTTTCAGGAGCTTGAGATTTGGTCTTGCTAAAAAAACTGATAAGCAAACCTAAATTATATCTTCCTAAATATGTCATTGTCTTTGATTGATTGTTAAATGAATGCAGTTATGTTATACTGTACATAAGCATGCTGACATAAGTCAATGCTTCATTCATCAGACTAATCAGAAAACTGACGGATCAACAAAACGAGCTTTTGTTCAACCAGATGAACTAAAAGAAAAGAACCTTCATGTAAAACATTAACAACCTCTTCAATCATCCTTTTAGGCTTCTTTTTGAAGTTCATGAAAGCCATAATGATGGCATGCACAGATATTTGGATACAAATCTTGACGTTCCTGGCAGCATGCTCATTGCAAGTGCTGATGTTAATTGAAATGGATTTTTGGAAAATGTAATGAAGTGTAAAGACAATAAAATAAATACAGTGTTTGGTTTTAATACATTTGAATAAATAATCATTTTCATTTGGTTTTGAAATTTTGTCTTGCGGTTTAATGCTTGAAACTTTTCCATCTTTGTATGGGGCACAAGTATACGTCAAACTCATGTTTGCTCAGCTTAGTAGGTTTTTTGAGTTTACAGACCTCATTCTATAATTCAAAGTTGAGCAGGCTCCAGGTGGATTACGTATCTTTGATATGTTTTAGCAACTCAGAAAAATGTTGAAATGTCATCCCTTGAAGTGAGGATTTACATTATCCATATTCTTCCTTCTTTATAGTTTTCCTGTTTGAAGACTGATAATTATAATTTAAGGAAGGAAATATTATCTAAAATACTAGGTAGTTAATCAATGGCTGTTAAAAACCAGAAGAGTAGTAGAAAATGTAAAACCTCAGTCTTCTGAGGTATGTGCTCTGGACTTTTTGTAGAACCAGCATTTTAAAGCTATGGTAATTTTATTTTAATTACTTCAGAAATATGTCCTGAAGGGTAGTTAGTATGAAGAATCAATGGGTACCTTGAGTGTATATATTTTTTTGTGTGTGATTGACCAACATCCTCATGTAAAAGTAGGTGTGATGCCAGCCTGAAGTGGAAGATCTGAGCTCTTCCAAGTCACTGACTTGGATGCATGAAAAGTGCAAGGATGGGAAAGTAGAGTCCCAGTTTCATGGTGGTTGGTACAGTTCTTTCAGCAAGATTGGTTCTGCATTAGAAAAAAAATACTTTGCCTCTGTTCTTCTGAGGCTCTGTTTTGGATTGTTTCCAAAGTTTGTTGTAGCACATTGGCTAACTGAAAAAACCCAAACCCTAGCAAAGTGCATATATTCTTTAAGAATAGTAACTCTAAGGATGTGGGTGAGGTTTTTTTGTGTTTGTTTGTTCTTCTTTTAATTTTTGTTTGGGTTTTTGTTTGTTTGTTTGGTCTTGTTGTTTGGGGACTTTGAGTTCTTGTTTTATTAAAATAACAAAAGTAAGCTCTGTTGCTTGACAAGAAGAGCTTCATGAAAATCCTACTGGAAAGTAATTCCTGGCTGAAATTTTCATTGCAAGTTCTTGTATTTTTAACCATGACTTTTCTGTAACTGCAGTATTCAAACAACACAGGATTCAAATTTGTCTGTGTATGTTTTCACAAAGGGAAAAATGGTTAGAAGTATTTAATGTTCAACAGGGCAAATCCTGTTGCTATATGATTTTTATCCTATAGTTGACAGAGTAATAAGTATTCCTCAGAACTAAACATTGTTAGACCCTGTTGGTGTGTATTTAAACAGCTTATTAATTTAGTTCTGGTGGAACCTGGTAATAAATTGGACCCTGGTAGACTAAGCTGTGTATTGAGTTGACACACAACCAGACAAACCATCATTAAACTAGTGGTTTCTGTGAAGTCTTTCTAAAGAATGCTGAGATACTGTTGACTGTATCACCGTTTGTGGCAAATTCTTCTATACACATACACCCATTTCAGTCCATGTGGATTCAGAGTGACAGGAGTGATTAAATTTGGACATCTGCTGTGTTGCAAGATACCAATAATTGCTAATGTTTTCTTCCTAGAAGGCATTCTTACTCTTTGTGAAATGTTAGCTGCTCTACAGTACCACAGCATCAGCTATTCTGTAGTACTTATGCCTACAGTTGGCAGGAATTAATATAATATTTTAGTGGTAACAAATTTTGTTGTCTGGGTTTTTTTCCCTTTTTGTGGCAGCATGTGCTTCTGCAGTAACACATATTATAGGTTATTTGCTTTGTAGTAATAGAGCATATTCGTTCCTATCCATCTGGACTCTTAGCACAGTTACAGCTGCTCCAATATCTTGTACTAACATTTGGCACTGGAATTGTTACTTACCAATCAGAAGTATTTCTAAATTAGTTAGATACCAAGCATTCAAGGGAAGAAACAACTAACAAACATACTTGGTGTAAACCCCTGCATTTTAGTATTAAGCTGGACTGACTGAGTATGTGTTTTGTGGCTTTTATCAACAGCCCATTTACAAATGCGATATGAGTGGGAGAAAGACAGAGAGTCACAACACAGGTTGGCCTACCTTGTTTGAAAGACTGGTTTAAATGTGTTTGTAATACTGTAGTTCAGGTTTGATGAGAAGCCAGTACTCTGCTAAACCTCAGTTTTAGATAGCCAGTGAATAACTAAGGGGCTGGACATTTAGCTTGCATTCTGGAGTGCTGCTTGTTTGATGTTCCACTGGTAAGAGAAAATACACTTCAAGTTCACCAATTTTTATTATA
The DNA here is from genome assembly GCA_013399835.1 of Leptocoma aspasia. Lineage (NCBI taxonomy): Eukaryota > Metazoa > Chordata > Aves > Passeriformes > Nectariniidae > Leptocoma > Leptocoma aspasia. Next base: position 326,701 of record VXAX01005155.1, read on the forward strand.
CTCCAGTAGTTTCAAATATGAGCAGCTTTCTTAAAAAAATAGAGTATTTTTATTCTTTCTATATTTCTAACTTTGAATTCAAAGGTAAACTGCTGGAGATGATGCCTGTACTAATTACTATACATTTTTTTGCTTTGAAATGGAGAGCAAGTGTCTTTCCTGTTTAGATCAGGATTTTTAAGTTCAGACATGTTTGATTTTTGAGATGGATTTTGGTGATGCCACAGTGTCACCACAGAGCTAAGCCAGGCTTTGCAGGAGAGTGTGCACTCTGTAGGGCTCCCATCTCTGTGGAGTGGAGTACATTGGTCCTGGGGTTCAAGGCCAATCTCTCTGTCTTCTTGTGTAAGCATGGTGTATTTTGTTGACCTTGTCTTCCCTGACATAAAAATAAATCCTTGCTATGTATGTCCTTAGAAGACTTTTTCAAAGGCAGGTGCTTTGAAACAGTTCCTAATTTCCTTAAGTGAGAGAGTGAGCCTACAGAGGAGGCATGAGTTGCTTGGCCATGTGGGATATTGGGAGCTGTGTAGCAATTAAGGTGCTGCCTGCAGAACATACAGCAAGCAAGAGCAGCTGTGTATTTGAGCATCACGGGGAAGCATGACAGGAATGGAACTGGTGGGAGTGTCCAGGTCTTCTTGCAAGTACTTGACTTAAATCCAAATGTTTGCTGTGATCGTGGTGATGATCTGCTGCTTTCATCCAGGCGCTGAGCAGCTGCCTTGAATGCTCAGCAGTGTTGCAGAGGCAATGCAGTACTATTTGGTGCTATTATCCAGCAGCTCCAAGTAACAAGAACTGTCCGGCCTCTTGAGGGCAGTTCAGGGAAATGCCTTTGACTTAGGACAGCAAGGTTGGACAGTGCCATTAGGAGGCCATGAATTTTAATTCTTTTATGTATATTTCTTCAATAGTGAAGACACCTTTGCTCTTGCTTTAGGAAAGAGGCACAGTGCTGAAAGGTAGATACCTATTGACAGTAGTAATTTCATGGTTCCAGTGTTTTCTGCATGACACATGCTGCCTGGACTCGTATGCCACACTTCTAACTGCATGCTGTACTTCTAGGCTCACCCGATGGCAGGTGACTGATTTGTTCTTGGGGACTTATATCCTGAATGTTCATTTGACTGGGTGTCACTGTGTTTGGCCTCATGATCCTTCTGGAGCAAGCCTTGTAGCTCTTTTCTTCCTTGTTCCTGTTTTCCCTGGTTGCCACTTGTTACACTGTTATTACTGCTTCTTCCCTCCAAATTCTTGAACATCTTTGATACCCAGGGCAGTAGAAGAGAATGAAACAGCACCAGAACTGAAAAAGGCTCTGGAATAATGCTCCCAGGTCAGAAGAGGAGGGAAGATAGTAATAAAAGGGGTTGGTGAAGTGATGGATGTGAATACCACAAAACTATAGAAAAGACAGGGACTGATACGATGGTAGGTTCAAGGCACTGGGGTTGTTGAAGGGTAGAGAGTTGTGAATGATACCAGGATGGGAATGAAGGCTGCTGCACCTTGACTGAGAAAAGATGGGGAGCTGCTGAGATAATATATGGTCTTGCTGCCATAGTGTGGAGGTTTTTTTCTCCTCTGTCCTTTCCAGCTCTTCTTTTCTCATTGCTTGTTTGCCCAGGTTTGTTTCTCTGCTGAAATGAATAGGAAATTGGAGAAGTTCCTAAGAGCAAGGAAGGAGTATATGAATCCACAAAGCCTAGCCAAATCTCTGTGTCTTGTCTGAGACACAGCCCAGCCTCACTGGTGGGTTATGCCTTGCTGCTGTTCAGCTGCATTCTTGTTGCCACAAACTAAGTGTGGAGTGGATGTCCTGTCAGGTAAATTAATCTTTTTCTTGTTGAATTGTACCGTTTTGCCCATTTAACCACAAAGGCACTTTGCTGTGTCCACGGGGCCGCAGTGTGGGTTTTATATCATGAGAGCATTTCTTCACTCAAAGTGTTGATTGTTTGAAGTGTCTTGGGGCATGCTAAAGAAGAGTCATTGTGTATCAGCACCAAATGGCTTTATTTTAAAAGGAAAAAGGGTTTTCTTGACTAAGGAAACATTTTTATGATGTGTGATTTCCTTGGTAGAAAATAGAGCAGGTAGATGAAGGAAGCTCTATTTCGAAAAATCTGTGCAGAGTAGGAAACTTTAGGTTTTGATATAAATCTTATGAAATAGGGAAAGAAAAAGAGGAGAAGGAATATGAAAAGCCATAAGAAAATCATAGTCTAATGTCTGTCTTCACCTATGTCCTGTTTAGTACTTTACCTTGCAATAACCCTTATTTCGAGAAGTTCACTGACTTGAGGTGATTGAACCCTTAGCGAGTAAGTCCTAATAATTGGTTGAAGTGTGTATTTGCTTATTTCCAAAGTAATACCAGTTTGACATATATAAGCAAAGATAACCATTAAAGTTAAAATTTACATCAGGTGAAGAATATCTCACAGAAGAATCAAGGCTGTGAACAAAAATCTAACCATTCATAAATAATTTTGTTTAGTTTTTAAAAAACAAATGGCTTAGTAAAAAGAACTTGGATACATAGCTTTAAAAACTAGAATGTTCATTGCCATAAAAAATTAATTTAAAAATTACTTGCAAAGTTTTACAAAAAAGAGGTGGACTTTGCAAAGATCATAGACTTTAAGACATTTTGATAAAATTTTGTGATCTGGGAAACCAAATCCAAGATAATAAAGATAATAGAGATGCTTGATCATTCTTGTGTGAAATGTATTTATGTTGAAGAACTGGATGACATTCCATAGCTTATGTTGCAAGTTAATGGTTTCAGCTCATTTCCTCATTGACTTTTGGCTGCATCTCTCACAGATTTCTGTGTTGTCAAGCAAACAAACCAAATTTAAAATCAAAATGACTAATGGCCTGTTAATTCCTACAGGGCAGGGCTGAGGGTGCAGGGGAGGGAGGCAAGGGAAAGTTTGTGCTGCTGAAGTGGATAAACAGGATGTCAGTTTTCCATGCAGCTTGTCTGACTGTTTAATGAGCGTTTGCTCCATTTTTAAAAAGGATAGCTGGATTAATCGTTGAAATAACCTTGTTAGTTTGTAAAGTGACAGAATAACGGAAACCATAGCTTCTTACTTGTTACATTTTACACAGAACAGTTCTGGTTCCTGTTGGTGATTCAGTGGTGATGATAATCATCTGAGGTTTCCCAGGGGGCAGAGAGATGTTTGGATAGTTTGCATCTCAGAAGATCAAGGCTGATGCTCTCAGGCTGTTAGCCATTGGGAAATGCTGTGCATAACTCTTAAAATCTGCTGGCATTTGTTTTACATACCATATACTCTGGTCTTTTAGAGGTTACAGTAAGGTTTAATTCTGCAGCTGCCCTCTTGGAATTTCCTTCAGCCCCTGCCCTTTCCAGAGCTTTCTTCACCTCTAATGCCATGTGGAACATGTTGCTCAAGAAGGCAGTGTGAGACAGCAAGTCTAAGGAGAATAGAGTTGTTGACCATCTACTCTTTGTTTGCTCTGGCATAAAGGCTGGGTTTTTCTTGAGTCTGAGGGGAAAAAAAAGGTTTTACATCTTCTGGGAGAAAAGCGTTTGGGAGGAGAGTAGTAAAGCTTGAAAAAAAGGGTGTTGATGAAGTAAAATACAGGTGAATGATCATTCCTTAATAAGTACACTGATCCTTTAAAGAAAGGTGCATTTGCTCAGAAAATGAAGGATTTCTACAGTCTTGCAGAAGAGGTTCTCCAAAAGCTCCCCATGCTCTCTCTTCTCTATATTGCAACTTCTGCCTCCAGTAGTTATCCCCTGTCTGCCACTGCTGTTTGCTTTCATATACAGAATGCACTCTTGCTTTCTCACTGTCTGGAAGTGGCGTTAAGAAGTCAGTGTTTTGACTGTGTTGTGTGATAGGATATATTTGTTCTCTAGGGATTAATTGAATAGATGGTGAAGTCTCCTCAGGTTGAGAGTAGTTAACTAGGCAGCTGTCAGAACAGAAGAGCATGATGCAACATAAAACCAAAAATGTCTGAGTGAGGAAAAGATAAACTAAACCATTCTTGTTCCTTTCTAGTTCTGATGAAATTTGGGTTGACAGAGAACCCTGTCTGTTCACGTTCATGGCTCTTGCTCCCAAACTCACACTTGCAAACTGCAAACTTCATGTGTGTGCTCTGTGCTATTACTCTCTGAACAGAATGGGAGTCACTGGATAAAACACCTTTTAAACAAATGTAAAATGGCTTAGATTCAGTAATAGTGATTTTGTGCTTGCATTTGCTATTTTTATTTGTGTTTTTATCTAGGTGATTGGGATGATCGAGAAAGAAATACGTTCCTGGAGTATATTTGGTGGTGGTGGACATTAGCTTAGTTTGGTAGAACAAATGTAATACAAAAAAGCCTGTCATAATTTACTTAGGATAAACTGATTTTGTAACTTCGTTTTTAGCCTTAGATAGAGAGACAGGAAGACATTTTGGGCATATGCCAGAGCATATATGCTCTGTGTATGGAGCACTGGCATACACTGGCATATATGAAGCTTATACCCTCTTCTGGGGTGGCACTGTGGTGTGCAGGAATTTTATTCAGACTAAATTTTTTTATTATATTTACACAGCCTATACAGATCCTTATAAAAATAGGTTTTAATTACTTTGATTTTTAATGCATGTCTGAAAATACCATGTATGTTTTTTAGTGCTTTATCAGGCTCTGATAGCCTTTTATGCAGATAACTATTTTAATTAGGACAAAACCTATTCAATACTAGTCCCTGTTTTTTTGTTTGGTAGGTGTTGGTTATGTTTTGTTTTAGTTTTTGTCTTTATTTACTTGATGGTTACTTCCCTTCTGTGGCTGAAATTCATCATAGTGGGATTTGCATTCACTATCCCCCTGTCCTTTCTGTCTTATATATGAATTCCCTGTAGATGTGAACTTGGGGTTGTTTGACTTGCCCAGGAGCAGGAGCTCTGTGGAGGCTGTTACAAGTTGCAGTAGGTGAGTATCAGCTGGTAGCATCTCTGCACTAGTAGGTAGTATTTCAGTGATGGGTTTCCATGCTGTTGTTGCGTGTGGTTTCTGCATTGGAGGTTTCAGGATTTGAATACTGGCTCTGGTCACTTTTGCGGCTGTACCACATGAAGACTATTCCAGCACAACAGGGTCTGGTGATTATGTATGGAATATCTTCACCATCTTTCCTTGGCCCTTCATCCCTCTTCACATCTCTGAAACTGGTTTTCACAGTAATGACTTTGCTTCTATTCCCACTTCTTGAATGTTTAGTTTCTTGCACAAGAAAGGAAGGAGAACATGATTCTCCTGAGCCCCCAGGTCCTTCACCTCTCTTTCAGGACTGATGTGCTGGAAAAACAGAGTTGGTTAAGCCTATGCAGTCTGTCAGTGCTGCAAATCCAAGTGCTTTTGCAATGTTCCAGGTATTAGGTTAATGTTCCTGTTGGAAAACTGCTGTTTTACAGAGCTGCTGCCTCTCTCTCTTCTCCCTCCTTCCCTTCCAGCCTGTGACCTGTAGTAGAGCAGGCTTAACAAGGAGGTTGCAGGAGACCAGCTCCTGCTAACTGACAACATCCATTTTACAGTGAAGGGATGCTGAAGTTGAGTATCTTGGCCGCAAGCATGACGTATGGAGCAATAAATGGCTAATGCTGTATTTATTTTTTAAGTTGGCAACTATTTTTACTTTGATTTATTACTCTTTAAAGAGTGTTTTCTGCCAGCATTTCAGTCATTCAGCTTCTCTCAAGGAAGCAACATTTTAGGTTTTTCACAGTTTTGCTGGAGGAAGAAATCTTTCAGTGAAACTGATGGGTTCGTAACAGGATCAAGGCACCACTCCAGTTTTCTGATTACTTCACATAGTCAGACTAAGCAGAGAATGATAGTGATTAGCAATTGCCTACAAAAGAGAAATGCTAAAAGTCTGTAGGATTTGCCTTGTAAAGGGTCTCCAGTTCTTAAAACAATCACAACTGTGGTTTTATCATAGCTTGTAGATACCTTTGCAAAACTGTTCACTCCCTTATGTGCCTTCCCCTTCTTACCCTCTCTCTGCCAAGAAAAAAAAAAAAGAAAGAAATGAAGAAACAGTAGAAAATATCTCAGCAATGGCCAGGAATACTCTCAGGGAGATGTTCTGTAGAAGGCACTATCAGGGACTTCCTGACACAGTTTTGAATGTGATATACAACCGTGCTCCTCAGTGAGTTACTCATCTTTATGGCATGTACCCACATGGCCCACAGGAAGAAATATTAAGCCTGCTTCAAAACCAAGTCCCTGTTTCTGGCGAGAACCAGAAGCATGGAAATGCAGGAAGATGCATTTAGCATTCAGACTCTTGTGGGAATTGAACTGGGGACAAGGAATAAGCATTGAAGCCAGTAATAATTTACTTGGAAGGTGGAAATTAGGGGTAATACATTTAAATAACGGTTAGAGGATTC
>VXAX01005155.1:333185-345075 GCA_013399835.1 Leptocoma aspasia
AAAAAAAAACTAATATAAGAAATATTTGTTTTGCAAACCATTATATAGAAAGAGGTATAATACTCCCTTTCAGAAGCAGAGAGAAACAACCTCCTATGTGCGAGTTCAGTGTGCCTGCAGTCACTCAATTCAGAGCATGGCCTTTCATGTGTGTAAACTCATTGTTTTCTCTTTTATGTTACGGACAGAGATGGGCTTTATCAGGACAGAAAGCTTGATTCTGCAGTGCCCTGATGTGTCTCGATGTGGCTAGTCAGGAGTGCTCAGTCCCTGGCAGAGCCAGGAGGGGTTTATGAGTGAATCTGGCTAAATAATTTTCTATCTTGGGCTGTATTCAGTAATAGGAGAAAATCTTGGGTTTGGCTCTTCTGTCTCCTACTACTACCACAAATACTCTTAACTTACACACTGAGAAAGATGAGGAAGTTTCAAATGTTAAGCTTGATGAACAAATTAAATGTTACAAAGAACTGCAAATTAAGAGTTTTGCAGAGAGTGCCATATGTACACCCCCAGATGCATTGCTTTCACCAGTGATTTTTGTATAAGATTCAGAGATGGCAGACAATCCCAGGCTTGTTATTCAGTTAAGAGTATAAACCCACTGAAATGTCTTCTGACAGCAGAGAAATGAAATGTACTTTTCATTGAAACATTTAGTTGTTCTCCCTCTCAAAAATGTTAGTATTAGTCATAATGCCCTTAAACATTTTTTATTATAATTATTTCTTAAGAGAGCATGTGACACTAAACCATGTGGCATTCTTTCCTGCTTTCAAAGTGAATACTTAGAGAAGTAGATTTCCATGTTTGGTTTTTTTAAAGAACCCTTTGCATAGCTACTAGGCACTGCAGTGGTAGTAGATATGTTGCATAGAAGCTCATAAATTTATTTCTTAGAGAAAACACCATTGTTCTTGGAAGGTGTGACTCATGTTTTTCCTCTTTTGGACCTTTGGAGGATGAACACTGTGGTTGTTGAAGACCTGTACTGGAGCTTTGTGTGTGCTCACAGTGTTGATCTGTAAGGAAGTGCAGTGTGTTGTTCAGCTGTAATGACTGTAAAGATGAGCTGTACCATGGTGAAGACTAGTAAAACAGGAATCCTTCTTTCAGTATCATCTTTATTGGATAGACCTTTGCAGGGGGGAGGGTATGGCTACAGGTTTCTCCTGAAAATTAACATGAGTATTTTTACATGCACTTCTTATATATCTCTGTGTGCATCTACATGCCTGATTCAGGGAGTTAGATTTGATGAGCAAGTAGAGATTAAGGCAAGACCAGTAGCTGCCAAGGTATCTGTGAATTACTCAGTTCCAGACCAGATGAATGAAAAAGGTGTTATGTAGATGACTGTTAAAACCTAACATTTGTGGATTTATACTCTGTTTTAAACAGAGTGAATACATCTTACTTACCCATTAATAGAAAAAAAAATCACTTACCATAAATACATGTTTTGTGCCCTAAATAGATTTCAGAATGAAAGACCTAAATTGGGAGTTATTTGGCTTGTATCTTACTGATGGAATTATATATTTATTCTATTTTATATTGTGATGTTTTTTCTTTGATTTTCAAATTAAATTAAAATCCATGAAGATTGTAGCTTTAAAGTCTTGTGTACTGAGAACAAAGGGAAGCTCAGTCCACTGACATGGAAGAAAGTTTGGAGTTGAGAATGAATTAGAGTATACTTCTGCTTTAAATAAAAGTTAAAAGTGTTATTTTTAATAGGGAACACCTAAAACAGCCTTAAACTCCACGTAGCTTTATTCTGCAGTTCAGAAATGGTTTGTTGATGCTATAAAGAAGATACTCATGCTCTTTTTAATTGCAGCAACCAGTTTTTCTTAAGTGTCATTACCAAGGTCTGTACTTCTTCATTTACACTTGTATTTCCTGTTTTTAAATAGTTCAAGGGTTATACCTTCTAATAGTAAAAGATATTTCAATTAATCTCTAAATATTTGTACAGTTAGACCTGACCTCATATACTTAAATCACTTCAATAAGAATGTAGTTTTCAAGAAATAAATGTCCCGTGATCTTAGCTTTTATAAAGTTTGCTGCCTGAATCTTTCATATTTTGGTTGTAAAAATGTATTTCTGTTTCCATGTCTTAAATCATGTGAAATTTTGATGATATTTTCAGATGTTCTTTAATTTTGAAAAAAAGGCTTAACAATATTAAACTTTGAAAAATATTTTAATTTCAAAGAGGATAAAAAATAGCTAAGACCATTCTGTTTTCTGCAGTATTTTGGAAGCTTGCTTGTAATATTCTGCGTTGAACTGGCCTGTGGTGTTTGGACCTACGAGCAGGAAATAACGGTGAGTCAGAAAAGGAGGCTGCATTTTTTCAGCAGAAGAAAACTAAGTTTTCCATTAGCTAGCTGTTTTCTAATTGCTGTAGTGTTTATCTCTGTTCATTATTCTGACAGTTTAATTTCAACTGATTGCCTTCATTTTAAACAGAGAATTCTCCTGGGAGAGGTTGTCTGTCTGGAAGGCCCTGTCTGGGTTTCTCCTTACCCCCTCTATATTTGAGAGCCAAATCCTTCATTCCCCCCATTTAAGAACTTCATTTTTTGTTAATTGTTGCTCAGGCAGTTTCTCATTGAAGTCTTTGATACTTTTGAGGATAAATTTTGAACTTCAGGCTTAAATAAGGATTTTGAGAGAGGAGATGAAAGAATTTGAAGGGATTTTGTCCCAAAAGTTCTTTGCATTTTAAAGGGTGTACTACATTATAAACAGACAGCATGTTCTTTCCAGAGAGGACTTGCTGTCTGCTAAAGTCTGCACACTGCCTGCACAAGCTATAAATGCCAGTTTTAAGCAAAACATGTCTTGACTATAAAACACTCTTCTCTAAACTTGTGAAGAGGTTTTATCTCTGTCTAGGTTTTATAACTACACCAACCTTTAATTTTTGAAACTGAGAACTTGTAACCACCATGTAAGAAAATAGGTGAGTGTTGAGCAAATTAAACTGAAATGTAACTGCTGGCTGCTATATCCTTACATCTTGTACTCAGTCTGGTACATTTTTATGAACAGAGGGACAAATATTTTTCTCTCAACTGCCAAGATATGCCCAATATAATGGTCCTTCCAACAGTGAACAACAATTATATTACAGTAAGATGTGAGGTAGCTTTCTTAATATTTACACAGTATGTGTAAGGAATTTCTGGCCAAAGGAATTTCTGGCAGATTTAAAGTCTGAAGTTGAATAGCAGGACTTTGCATCAGAATTCATTCCCTTGCAGTACATATTCCAGGGAGATGTTCTAATATAAGAGAGATTAAGGCTATTCCTTTGCTTTAAATGTCAGCTTGCATTGTTTCATTTTAAAATTGGGAATACAGACAAGAGGCATTCTTCATGTTACGGGCACAGCTGCCCTCTGCAGGGGTTTTGCCAAGGATGATTGTTACAACTAAAATTTGTCATTCCACAAAAATGTTGTCAATGGAAACTGCCTGAAATAACGCAGCCTTCACAGCACTGGAACATGGTTTTTCAGCCTTCACTATTTAGTTAGAAAACCTGAAGTTACGGTGTGTTTTAGTCTGACCCCCAAGCTTTTGGTTATCTACTACTCTACTAAAATCCAAACCTGGACAGTTTGATAAAGGCTGGCGTAGCCCTACCATATGTTATGTCACTGGTCATGCCGTTTCCCTTCAGATGAAAACCTGGCTGTCCCTTCAACCCTCTGCTAAAGTAAGCAGCACTGATTACATGTCTGCATATTCTGCAGTGGGTCACAGCAAACACAGTTGCTCTTTTTTTGCTTTTCTTTGTCTCTTTTCTTCTCTCCCTATATATATGTTTTTTTTTTTATTTTTATTCCTCATCTCCTGAAATACTGGTTTGGGTTGGGTCTTTCTGGTTGTTGTTTTTTTGTTGTTTTCTCTTTCCATCTGATTTCTTACTAGTATTCCCTTTATCCTAACACTACTGCTCTTCATGTGATGAGGTGGGTCTCTTGCTGCTGAAAACTATAAGGAATGTGGCACTCTTGAAGAGAACAGTTATTTTTCAGTGGTTCTTCCATACCTGTCCAGGCCCTTCCATAGAACCTGCTTCCTCCTACTTGATAAAGATAAGATGATTCCCTCATATAACCATAGAGTTGTCTTGCAGTCATACTGGTTTCAGTGTAGCATGAAATCACCTGAGCCACTGGTGGGTTTCAGAGATCAGTTGGCGTTAGTGTAGGTGGGTGTGTAGTGTAATGTGGGTGATGTCACTGAGGCATAGCTGCCTCTGCTGATCCAGTATGGGCTTTCCTTGCTATGTGGACAAGTTGCTCTAAGAGTCCTTGCATAAACAGCTTTCCTTCCAGCTCACGATAGCTCTCAGCATGTAGTGTGCCTCATGATTTTATTCCACCCACAAGATTGAAAAGCCAGTGTGGGTTCTTGGCTTATTTAGGCATTGATCAAGCTTTGATAGTCATTAGAAAAATAATGAGTAATTAGATCTCAGTGGCAGACTGAGCTTTATAGAACTTAGGTTGAAATTAAACCAGCATCTCTAGGTTTTGTTTGTCTACACGAGTACTGGTGTATAGTCAAACGAATGCATCTCAGTTATGTATTATTGTGTGTATATGAGTTGACAGGAAGATATTTAATAGGTGCATCAATGTACCTATTACCTATACAGTTTTACCTGTTGGTAAATACACAAATTCTGAAATCCCTCCTTAGCTCCAGCTTTCAAATTGCTTTCCTACAGTGGGGATTAGATTGTTCTGCTTTGCTTTTAATTTCCTTCTCTCACTTCTGGAGTATTTTTATTCCTGCTTTCCATTGATTTCCTAAAGAATCAGTTGGATGTATTCTGTTGTGGACGTAACCTTGGAATGTGCTTAATTCCAATAAGTTAATAAAAAAATAATCTAGCAAATATGAGCTTAATTGCAGCACTGTCAAATATTATCCAAAGAAAGCAGAGTGCTAGCTTACAATGCAGACAAAAGAGAAATGCATTGAGTACAAAACTAAATTAATTTATTATAGTGGCCTGTGTAAATGTTTGTGGTAGAAATATTCTGTGATAATGCTTTTATGTATTTTTAGTACTCAACTGCTAATATATTTTTCATGTGAACCATTGTGAGTTCAATGCAAAAATCTGCTAAGTGAAGAACATGTTAAATTTCTGGGACGTTATTAATACATTGACGATGTGAAGCTGTACTAGGGCATCAACAGTATAGTATAGCTTAGCAATGGTAATGAAATGTTATCAAATGTTCCTATTTGTGTTACGGGTTCAGGCAGGCAGTGATTGCCTATATTTTTGCAGAGCGTCTAGCACAATGAAGACCAGGCTCCTTGAGGAGTATTGTGCAAATTTTCTTTTCTTAGATAACATTTGTTGCTATTTACAGAATGCCCTTACTGTTAGCTTCAAATTGAATAGGAGAGCAAAGTCATGGCTGCTAGAGGAGCTGGACTCCCCTCCCATCCAAGTGGCAGTTGATATTACAATTGTGGTTTCTTTCACCATGACTATTAAGGCTGATGGAGCCAAGGCAAAACTCAGTGTGGATGGTATGTGGTGACAGAATGGTGACTGCAGTCTTCAGATCCTTGTTTTGTTTTGGCACACTGAAATTTGTGCTACTGAATTGAAGTGAGGTTTTGGTTTTGACTCATAACTTCACTGTGTGCCAGGTGCCATAGCACTTGCCTCTGTTTGTTTGCAACAAATTGTTAACTGAGGTGTCATATTCAGACAGTGGAGTGTACCAGTACCTCACTTCTGAGTTGTCACAGTTGAAAGAAAAATACTTCAGGAATCCTTTCAGAAGAAAAGATTTTCACAAGGCTGTGAGTGTGTTTGGGGGAAAAAGGTCACAGGGCCTTGTCTACACTTCCTTGTTACTGTTCCTGACCAAGTTACTGAGATGGAGCACATTCAGGATACCTGTGTGCAGAACTCCAGACAAAGCCAGAAAATGGCTGAAAAAACTCCAGGGATAGAATTCATGTATGTCACTCTCATTTTTCAGCCTTCTGATGTTTTCATTCTTGTGATGGAGTTTCTCACGCTGTTTTTTGTAAACATGCACATGTTTTTCTAACTGTCTTTTTGTTTTTCATTCCTTCTCCTGGGAGGAGAAAAGTTTGATAGACTTTGTCATTGACCAGTGTCGTTGGAGAGGTGGTAGCTTCACCTTCCAATCGATGGTCGTTTCCAAAACCCTATATAATAAGAAAACCAAAATAAAGTTTCTCTCTTCTTTGCCTTCTCTCGGGTGTGGCTGCATTTGTGTTGCTCGATAGAGTGACACATCTCCATTAGTTTTACATAGGTAGAAGTTAGACATTTAAATCAAAGTTTTTCATCTTAGACGGTGAAATGGATTTGAGATTTCAAGGGAATGATTCATCTACTCTGTTTAAATTATTTATCTTGAGATGAATTTCCCCATTTGACTGCTTGTTTATTTCTATTGTCCAAGACAACACCAGGGGGATACCTAAACTAGGGCAGACAAATACCATCCCTGGTGACTTGGATAGGATTCAGTTCAAGTTTTATGCCAAGTGAAAAATCTAGTAATGATATAAATGAATTGTACCAAGTCATCCCTGAATCTCTCCAGAATGTAACTGCATTTCATTTAATTTGTAAGCAAAGGAAACAAATAACTATTCCTTGATATTTTAATAAAGGCTTGTAAAGTATTAGTATAAAAATTGCAGCAGTTGTTTTCCTGTTTAGTTTGTGTACATAGTTATTTTAGTCATTGCACTGGAAAGATCTCAGTACAGATGGAACCTGTGGGTTTGGAGCCACAAGCCTACTGATCCACTGTGTGAGTCACTTCTCTCTCCTTGCTCCAGGTTCCAGTGCAGTGGTCCGACATGATCACACTGAAAGCCAGGATGACCAATTATGGCCTACCTAGGTACCAGTGGCTGACCCATGCTTGGAATTTCTTCCAGAGGGAGGTAAGATCATAGTTAATTCATGAACTAAAGTAGTACCTGCTCAGTGAAAAGGTTTGGCTTTAAGTGAATAGGCAAAATAAATGCAAGTTCATTTGGTGTAAAACAGTGTGTAGTGTCTTTTAACATCACTCAACAGCCAAGTCTTTGTTTTTGTAGGCCCTAAATGTACTTAAACATCAAAACTAGAATGTTAATAAATTAATTTAAATTGCTAACATTCTCATATCCTTCTTCAGTGAGGTTAGGACACCAATACCTTTTAGGATTACTATAGCATTAAAGGATATGATGTATGTAAAATTAGAAATCTGCAGGTAATGTAAAATGACTGTGTCTATATGTTGTTTTAATATTAAACTGTGCTCCCATTCCCATAGGCTCTGTTAGTTTCTTTTCATGGAGTTGTCATGGTTAAGATATGTTTAGCTGGAAAGGAATGGGAAAGGAAGTTTCCAAAAAGATGCCAACACTGTCTCTTTGCCGAGGTTTGTGAAAGTGATGAGGGTTTTTATTTCCTTTGACTAGGGGGTGGGAAAAAAACCAAAAAGCTTCCTTGTGTATTCAGTTTTGCCCTCTAGCCTACTAAAATTCAGAACTGTTTTCATAGAATGAAGTATTATGTTACAGAAACATGAAATCGCCCAAGGTAAAACACATTAACTCCAAATATAACTCACGTGCAGGAAGAGAAGTCTTTAAATGCCTGTCATTGTGCTGCCCTTGTTGAAACGTTGAAATCTATCATTGTTGCACAGATTTCCTGTTTATTTAAACATTTCCTGGCAGCACTTGGTCAGTCTGTATTTATACTAAAACCTGAAAGAAAGAGGTTACACACCAGCACTCCCCCCTCCCCAGTTCCCTGCTCTGGCCATGTGACTGCTCTGTGAAACTAATTCTTCATATGCAGATAGAGTGTTTATGTCTGTTCTGTACCTGAGATAATATAATCAAGTGGTCTGAATCAACTTGCCTTGAATAGAGCTGGTACTGCATCTTGGTTTAAATGTATAGGTTGATTAAATTAAATACTGCCTTTTCTCCTAGTTGTTGTAGTTTCATCATAATGGCTAGTTATAATATGATTATTAGTAATAAAACTTCAACTAAGCCTTAATTTTTCTAGGGGAGAAGAATTTCTTTTAGAAGTTAGAAGAAGTTTTAGAAGTTAGATTTTCCTTATGGCGCCTGTGACCAAATGAATGATTTGGGGAACTGAGAAAGCTCTTTTACAGTTTCTACTTAATTGATGGGTTCTCATTTATATTCCATCTACTCGTAGTTTAGATGCTGGATGTATGAGCCTGGTATGTGCTTTATGTCTGAATAAGCACTTGTGGCCCTTCTTCAGTCAGCAGAATTGTAATTACAATTCTGCTACCAGAGGTTCAGCCCTGATCAGCTTGGTATTCTTTCTTTTGTATCTTTTAACATCTGAGGGAGATGGGAAATGTGTTCTTCCCCAGTCCTCTTGCTGGTCTAATATCAAAGTTGTGACTATGCTAAGGAAGATAGAAAGGATCAGCTGAAGTCAGGGAAGAAGAACTGGGTGGGGGAAAAAAAGATACAAGAGTAAGAAAAGGGTGATTAATGAGGTGGTCTTTGCAATTGCAATGAGGAGCTATAGCTTGAGTTTCTTTAAAGTCCAGTGCTGGGAGGAGTTTGAGTAACAAAGCAATAAAAACTGAGACATGAGAGCTGTGGTAAAGAAGGGAAAAGTGAGATTTTTAACAGGACTGGTGAATGAAAGGCACAGTGTGTGCCAGCATGTCTGGGCACTGATCTGCTTGATCATGAACAATGAGTGGTGTGGGATACAGGACCCTGGCTCTGAAGTGGGTAAAGAGGGGCACCTGTGTTCCCAAGCCTGTGGATCAAAGGACTCAGGGAATTACTTACACTCAGGCTGGTCCTGGAGAATGTTCAGGCAGAGAAAGGTAGCATCTTGTTTCTGCAGCAAAGCATCTTTTCAGTGAAGTCCACATCCAGTGCCAAACCAAATCTAATGTAGCTGCTTCACCCTTTTCTGTGTGAAAGCAGCTGCTAATGTGGGAGACTGGTCATTTTGCATTAAATCTCAGGGTGTGCTTTGCAGAGAAGAAGACAGGTTGTTGGTCCTGGTGGGTTTTATAGCCAATTACAGCTCATCTGCTTTGCAGCGAAACTTCTTATTTTATGGTTGATTCTGTTGCAGTGTTTATTTTGATGTGATACCCCTTCCTTCCATTTTCAGTTTTCCTTTCAGCATTTGTGATTTCTATACATTTTTGCTTACTCTTTTAATTTTTTTCCTATATTTAGATAAATCTGTACTTTTTCTGTTTTCAACAAACATGTCTGTAGTTGTACCCTTGCAAGAGTAGTCCTCACTAGTACAGCCTTTTTCTGCTACTCCTTTCAGCCAAGGTATACTTGTTCATTAGTCCCCATTTTGACATGAAACTGTGTTAGTTCCTTGTAGTAAGGATAGAAGAATCCAGAGATAGGACATTTTCTGTGAAGCATCCTTTGAGGAAGCAATTTGGATTTAAAGGACAGAGCAGTATCTTTGGCTGTTTCTGAAGTATTCATTGGTCACTACATGACATTTTTCATGTTGCTTTTATGTCAAAGTATGGCAAAACAAGATATATGGAAGCACTCGTAGATGTTTTTAGTTCTATGTAAATATTTTGAAAGTTGGTATTAGGAACTTCATTAGGTTTTTTGACTACCTACCTAACCTATTGAAGAAGTAGCATCATTATTACTGATCTTTGCTAATCCTTCCTTTGCAGTTTAAATGTTGTGGCGTGGTGTACTTCACAGACTGGCTGGAAATGACAGAATTGGACTGGCCACCTGACTCCTGTTGTGTCAGAGAGTTCCCAGGATGCTCTAAGCAGGCACATCATGAGGATCTCAGTGACCTTTATCAGGAGGTAAGGAGAAAAATATGGATATATTGGAAAGTTTTGTACATTCTTCCTAATCCAGTAATTTTCCAAATTCATCATTTGCAGTGCAATAGAGTAATTTTTTATAGAGTAGTTGTGTTTATGGTTATTCTTTGTTAATGCTGAAGCAGATGGAGGAAAGAAAAGAACAAACCCACCCACCCACCCTTACCTGGAAGTGAGATGAGTTAGTAGCAATGCAGTTAAAACCTGAGATGGGCTTAAAATTTGAAGTGTTTGTTTTATATTGGTTAGGTTGTAGTTCAAGTTTGTTCCAATCCAAAAGTTATAAATTAGGTGTGACATAAAGTCTAGGCTCCATCCCATTAAACTACCACAGGGTAAGTGGAAGAGTGCTTTAGTGAAATGTACAGTGAAGGATGCTTTTGTGAATTCCTTTGGAAGATGAGAGGTCTCTTGTTAACAGGTCTCACGTCAGGAGGCAGATAATTGTACTCTGAGCATGCATGGAAACTCGTGAAAATGCTCTTTCTACATTACAGTATGATAATTTTAAAAGAATTACAAAAAAAGTCTTAAAACAAGGCAAGGACCTGTTTGAACTCAAAGTGGCTAAAGGAGGTCATCATGGTAGCAAGATATTATGTTTTTAGGGTGAAAATTACAAAAAACAAGTAAATATGCTCTGTACTAAAACTCTGTTCTCACAAATATTGTCTAAAGTCACCTTTGTCTGAAAACTACTTTGTTAGCCACCATTTTTTTATTCTAGCAGATCTCTGAAGACCTATAATTGTGCATTCAGTAGCAGCAGAATGACCAGCAGTCCAAGTAGTCCAACAGCGGACAGAAAGCAGGGCTCAGTCACATAGCTGTGAGGATCTGAGAAGAGGTGCATTCTTCATTGGATTGCTTTTAGAGTAATACAGGGTGCATAGGAAGGAGGATGGGCCTTAGGATCATGCTTTGAGATGCTGCAGCATGAACATTTCTCCAGTGGGTGGTGCAGCTCTGCATTATGGAAGAGTACCCAAAGAACAATTTAATTTTCTCCCAGTCTCAGAGGCTGTTTAAGACCCGTTCTTATAAGAATCTGTTACGTGTCTCCTGTTCAGGAGCTATGGTGCAACACCTCTGAAGCAGAGGAGATTTGCTATATAAACAGGCCAAAATGAATATTAGCTATTGCCAGGAAACAGTCACGTTTTGGGGAAATGGATTTGTGTGGTATTGACTCCATGAACGGAAATTATTTAATCTAATCTGGACTTTCAGACATCAATCCTAGGAGGCTGAGTGCTTCCACTAAGAAAAGAGAAGATAGAGCTGCCAAAAGGCAGGTGCCTCAGAAGGCCAGTCTGTGCTAGGAACCTTAAAGACAGTTGTAGAGGTTGGGTTTTTTCCCACCAGCTACTTGTAGACCCTCTCTTGCCTTCTGGCAAGGCTCACAGCACTGACAGCACTGGTTATGCTTTAGAAGTGCCAGTCCATGAATGAGAAAGCCATTCAGGATTCTTCTGCTGGTCTCTTACACATTTTGGAAAGCTAAAAATTGTGGCTCACTCTGCAATAATGGTTGCTTTTTGTAATACTGTTGCTACTGTTAATACCATACAGACAAATCTGTTGTAGAGAGCCTCCAAGGAGTATATGGAAGCCGTAGAACATTCATTTGCTCCCTGCCTGAAAAGGCAGGAGTATGTACACAGTGTCACTCAATGAAAAACTGCTCTTTGAGCACAGGAAGCTCAAAAATGTCTGAGAAGTATTAGTCATTGGAATGTAGTGTCCAAAGTGCAGGGTTTTCTTGTGTCACTTCTTTTGCTAACATTTCATGCCCATGCAGTATTCCAGGAAAATGATCCTTTGAGCACTTCATGTGGTCAAGTTCTTTTGGTTCTATTTGGAGAAAATTAATAGCCAAAGATGAATATTATGTAGGACATAAGGGCTGTGTTAAGACCCACTTGATAAAAGAAAGACTGCTTGGCTTTTTTTTTTTTTTTTTT
>VXAX01005155.1:345133-410942 GCA_013399835.1 Leptocoma aspasia
TTTTCAAAAGAAATCTGAAGGGCACATTTATGGTTCTTCCCCTATTGTACTGCAGAGCATTTTGGATGGATTCATCACTTAGCAAAAATTTATTTTTGGTTCTCTGCTGCAGAATCCATTCCAAAAAGTGACAGGCTGTGTTTGGTAGTATCAGCCACAAAAATACTTCATTTCTCTTTGAGATACCCCACAGGCAAGTGCCATGGAAAGAAACATTTTGCCAACCAGACATTGTATGTGTCTCACAGACTCTTTCTTACAGTATGCTTGCTAATAAGTTTATTGGTATTATGCAAAACCAGCTTACACTTCCAAGACTAATCTGCTTAACTTCTGCTTTGGAGAACTGAAGGAAAAAAGCTTTTTTAGGAAGTGATTCAAACCAAACGTGCATAGTCTGGTGGTTTGAGAGGGAGCCTGATAAGATTAGCCTTGCTAGCCAAAAATTGGTTTATGGAAATATTTGGCAAGTCCATTCTGGTACTTCAGAAAACTTCTTTGTAGTACTTCAGAAAGCTGAAGTTTGGTTTGTCTGGGACTGATAAATGTGGTTTTTTGTAGCTGTGCTGTGATTTTTTGCTGGGAAGTCAGAACTTTCAATAGTCTAAGTTGGAATCCTTCACAATTTAATTTTTGAAGAAAGGTGACTTATAGTTCTGCTTGAAAGTACTTCTGGCAGGAATCGTATTTTCCCTGCTGGATATTGAAAGCTATTTTTCAATTTCTTGAATTGCTTTTATTCTGATGAGCTTCACCTTTGGTGCAGTTTAATGAATAGACTGATCTTAAAAAGAGTGTGGTTGTTGGGGAAATGTGAAGGTGTTGGTGTGGCCTTGGTGGCTCTGCCCATCTTGTGATTGGGAGCTGCAGTGTAGTTGGTTGGTGGGAGTTGGTATCTTAAAAAAAAAAATCAGACTTGCATGTTCAATATTTTCTTTTGGTTTCTGGCATAATTTTGAGTATACTCAAAATTCACTTTAATTAAATTAATTTTGTTTTAACTTTGGTTTGCTTTAATATTTATTTTACAACTTGCTTTAATGTACTTTGGAGTATACTCAAAATTTGGGTGTACAAAAGATTTGTTGAGTTTGCTGATGGCTTATCTTTTCTGCTCAGTGAAGTGCCTTATTTCAATTCAGGTTCTTATTCTATGATGAACTACATCAGTAATATATACACTAAATAAGAAATACATGCTTTTTTCTATTTCAAGACTGAAAGTATAAAGCGAATGAATCAGGCCTTTAATCTGTAGCTTTGTAGGAATCTGAAGCTGATTCTTCTGAATGATTGCTGCAAAGTTTTATACTATATTTGATTTGTCAACAAGAGCTCTCAATTTAGTGACAAGCTTTTGCTGAGGGAAGTGTATTTATATACTGTTTAATTGCAGGCTGCCAACTATGAAAGTGTCACATAAGCAGAAATAAAATGCATGAATGTGAAGTTAACAGGGCTGGCTGTGTTTTCTCAGTTTTGAAATTGATTTTGAACACGTATTAGGGCAGAGCTCTAAGAACATCATTAAATGGAGGAAAACAGTCTGCCTAGATTGGGCATAATTTGTCTCAGTTATGTGTCTGTGTACTGCAGGAGATGTAGGCATTAATGTTACTCCTCTCTGTTAGTGGGTGTTTTCTCTAGGCATCAAATGAACTGAGTTTGAATATTGCTGTGGTGGAACATTTTTAAATTGTGACCAGCATGCACCTTCATCTCTTTAAGTTAAAAGTATTAAAATGTAGCCAGTTTCTCTGTAATTAACAAGAAACTTGGGAAGTGGTATAACTGCAACTACCTTCCAGTTGAAGAAAAGGAGATGCCAGTGTGACAGTTTTTGTCCCCCCCTGAAGTCCAATTACATTGCTTTTGCTACAGTGTTGCATTTTTTACTTCTGGAATTTCAAAGAACGCATACTTGCTCCTTTTTCTGTGTCTTTGCTGCTGTTTAGAAAATGAAAGAGTGAAACGAACGAAGATATCGAGATCCTATAATTTATTCTGGTACAATTATCATAGAGTACATTAATTTTATTTAGATCCTAAATGAAAATCTGTTGACTACAGTGTGAATTTTGCGTGCGTGGCAAAAATTGGACCTTACATCAAATACATTTAGGACTATAGCATTTGAAATTGGCTTTGGGGAAATTGGCTTTGGGGAATTTAAGTGTGATTGAAAGTGTTATTTATCATGTCCTGTCTTCAGATTCCATCACTTTGATCGATTGCTTTATTTTCTTAGAAAAGCTATAAGAAATACAAAGTGAGGATGTAAATGCAAAAAATAACATTCTCAAGACAGTGCCCATTTTGATGGGTTCCTGATGTCTGCTTCTGGGACCAGTGCCCATCCAGTTTGTTACTCTGAATTTCCCCTTGATGTATATGTTGCTTTGATAATTGTGCTGTGAAACCCTGCAAGGCTTAGAATAGAGAATAAGCACCATGCAGAGTAGCAGAGGCCCCTCTCTTCTTGGTTTTATCCCCTCTAAGACACACATCACCCTTACTGAGCGACGAGCATTGTAACTTGTGCTTGCACTGTTAGCCTGTAGTTCCCAAAGCTGCTGCCTCTCTGTGGGTCTGTGCAGCCTTACAAGGGCTTGGGAGCTTTGCTGAAGCTTTCTGTGGTAGTTAGTTGGCCATGTAAGCTAACTAGAGCCTGCAGTGAAGGTTTGGAAAGAGCTAAATTCAATTTCTGTGAACATCGGCTTACAACGTTTTAACATAGTTTTCATGGGATGTTTTCTGATGAGGTTATGCAGGTCCATAGATCTTTCTTACAATACTGTTTTAGCTTCAGAGTGTGGTATTATCTGTAGAAAAAGTCTAAAAGAGTTTAAAATAATTGACAACTTTGAAGTTCTTCAATTTAAGGAGAGAAATAAGATGATAAAGAGCACTTTAATGGCTTTTTAAACCTTCACAAAACCAGTTGAGTTTCCTTAACAATTAGTGAGAATTGATCGGAATTCAGGTCAACTTTGAGTGATTGCTGAATTGAAAAGTAGCACAGATATCTGTCAGTAAAGATAAAGATGTCTCTATGTATAAGAAAACTTAAAGTTGGCATTATGGAAGCAGTTAAAAAGTAGGCAAAATAATTTTCAAAGTATTGTTTGAAGGAAGCAAGAGATTATTGGGAGCCAGGAAAGACAGCAGTGGGTAGGATAAGCTAAGCCTTGGGAACTGCAACCCAAATATTACTGATTGTTTTTTAATCTATTTTTATTTTACAGGGATGTGGTAAAAAAATGTACACTTTTTTGAGAGGGACGAAGCAGTTGCAAGTGCTGAGGTTCCTAGGAATCTCCATTGGAGTAATGCAGATCCTGGCTATGATCCTCACCATTACTTTGCTGTGGGCTCTGTACTATGACAGAAGGGATCCCAGAGCCGATCAGATCATGGCACTGAAGAGTGATACCTCGCAGGAGCTGTCATGTCATTCCATGGAGCTACTGAAACCAAGCCTGACCAGGATCTTTGAGCATACATCCATGGCAAACAGCTTTAATACACACTTTGAAATGGAAGAGCTGTAAGTGATGCAATGAATCTGCGAAGTCACAGAGGATTTTTTGTTTTGTTGTTACTTCTGTTCTGTTCCATCAAATATGCCAAATGTACCAGTCTTCTTATGTGTCAGAAACCAGCTAATGAATGGAAGTGAAGGAGACCAACAAAGAAAGATGAGCCTGTTGTCAGCCTCTTAGCCGTGTCCTCAGTTGGGAAGAAGAGTTGACTTTGTGTGTTCGTTTTTTAGAAGGCACTCATTCAGCTGGGCACAGGAATACTCATTGTCACAAGCTGTGTGAAGTGTAAGACACTGACTCAGTCACAGGTAGACTGAATATGTATGGAAGCGTCATGGGAAGGGAAGAGAAATACTCATCTTCTGAAGAAACAACTGTCCTTTGAGCAAACAAAATGTGACTTCAGCTGAAATTGACTTTTAATAAGCCATTAGAAAAATGTCTTTATCAGGGATCTATGTATGTGTATAATTGTGTGTTTTCATGTGTGCATGGAAAGCAGAGCTACAATTCAAGTTAATACTTGGATTTAAAAATTTGCAAGATTTGTAAAAAGGGCGAGATTTTCTTTTTTCTAACAAAACCTTTATCTTAGATTTTGTTCTTAAAGATGTTCTAAAACTTCTATTTTTATCTAACATAACGATTTTTAAATTTTAAATATATTAAACAGGGATTGAAAACAAAACTATTGCTATGGACAATAGACTTTCGTTTTCTGAAGAATTCTTCTTTCAAACAGTTTGTTCTGTGGACTGTGTCTTCGTAAAAAAGAAGAAAACCTTAAAAATTCTTTCCAAAATGGGAATCAATATGGGAGTAGCACATTTTTATAGATAAATCTTTTCTCCTGTCCATGATTCCCCTGAAGCTAGAAATGAAAGACTGCAAGAAAAATGCTTATAGTTCTGGATGCTATTGCAATAATTGTAAAAGTACACGAGGAGAAATTTTACTTTGGTGACTGCTTCATTAAGAGCTCTCTGGTGGCTTAAAATGCCAGCCAGAAACAGATTAAAATGTATTTATTGAGGTGGGGAAAGTGCATTTTACTGTATTTTTATGAACAATGTCTATGTCATAGGATTATTTTTACAATTGGCCACGCTCTTGAAATATATATTTGCTCCACTGAGTATAGTAGTTTGTGGCAAATGGGCTTTTTACATAATACTACATTTTAAAAATTCTTTCATTTGTTTTGGAATTTGTAAAAGAAAAAAATAAAGCAAAGTGTGATTTGGTAAACAATAAAATTACTTCTCTCTTAAATTCCGTAATGGCTTTTTTTATTTTTAGTCCTAGAGTGGGAATGCTTTGGATGGGCATTGGGAGGGTCCTTCTGCTAGTGTGAGTTAATTTGACTTACCCATTCCACTTACTCTGTTGTGGAGAAACTGCAATGTTAGTGTAATTTTGTTTGTTTTTTTTTTAATTGCTTTTGAGAAAACTTCTTAAGGGCTTGTGAAATTAAGATCTTCAGTTGTGTGGGCTGTTTGCTTTTCAGCAGTCTGCTTCTGGGTATAATTGTTTCAAGGGTACCATTGCAAGCAAGATTGCCTTTCTGTTTTTGTACTTCTGTAGATGCTAATACTTACTTTGGGAGGTAAAAAGAAAATAAAAGGAGAGACCATCCCAAAATTTTGTTTGGAGTATCTTTGTCAGGAATACTTTCTCATGTTCTGCTTGGGAAGCCTTGGCCCGGTGTTGCTGCACAGGTGGAGCTGAGTTCCAGCCCTCCCTCTGCTCAGCCTGGGTCGCGCTGCCTTAGCTGAGGGTGAGGTTCCTGCTGAGGAGCAGGTGTCTGGCAGAGTCTGAGTGTGGGCAGCTCCAGGGACCAGTGCTGCTACACAGTGCATTGAGCCGTCCTTTGCCCCTGTTTAAAAACCAAAAAAACGTCCGTACAAACCACAGATTGTGGAATCTTGATTATGGATTACATGTACACAGCTACATTTGGCAGTGAATTACTGCTGAATGTAGGGAACTTAAGTAATGTAAAAAGAAATATAAAATTCCTTTTCCAGGAAACCTCAGCCCTTAAGAGTTTTACCCCAGGAGTATCTGTGGAAGCTCCCTTAGCCATGCTTCAAATATTCCTAGTCTTTCCATACAAGGACTGTTCAGACTGTCATGGGGGTTGCCTGTGTATCTTCTTGTATCCAGGTTAGAGCTCATCAAGGAACAAATGTGGCAAGCCAAGCTAGTGTTGGGATTTAGAGATACTTAGAGCCCAGGTCATTTGGTTTTAGGCTGGCTGGGTGCTGAGGAGGCACTGCCTTCAGGTGTAGTCAGGTTTCTTTAACAGCAGAGGGATTGCTTTGGGGAGGCCTCCTTTGACACAGAACCAACCTCCCAAAACAGAGTTTATCAACCTCCACAACAGTGAACATTTGCAGTCAGGAAAACCTCACTTGAGCTTGGCTACCCAAATCCTGAGCCTGTCTACATTGTGGGAAAGAATATTTCTATTTTGAGTATTTAACCACATTTGCAGAAATAGGTCTCATCTGTAAATTGGAACACTTTAAGAATTTTTTCTTTGACTTCTTAGGCTATGAGGTACCTGTTTTTCTAGGGCTTCTTCAAAGAGCCTTAAAATTAATTGACTAGGCTGCAGTGAGCCTGCTCTTCTCCTGTAGAGCTTTGTAGGAGAGAGGCTGCTTGGCAAGACAGCAACATTTAGAGATACTTGAGGCAGTGAAAACTACTTCCTCTTATTTTCTTTTTTCCTCAGTTTTTACAGGAGTACTTGAAGAAGGATGGTGTGGTTTTTGTTCTCTGCAGCATGAAGTATAATGAATTAAATCATTCTTGTTGCAGCAAACAACTACGGAGATGCTCCTTAACTTTTTCCAGAGAGCACTCAAGGAGTGCAACTGTATCAGAAAAAGGGGTCACTTCCTGCCAGTGCCAAGTTTTGTGTTCAGCCCAGTGACTATACCACATTCGTGGGACTGTGCCTGTTGCTGTGGGGCTGAGCATGCTTGTAGGAGGCAAAAACTATTTCTGGTCCTTGGATAAGTCATTGATTCATCTGCCAACAGGTTGTATGACAAGCTTTTTGGAAGGAAAGAGCTATATTTTCTTCTTTATAGCTTTTCATTTTCTAAAAGCATATATGAATATAAGGGAATATATAAAGAATGAATAGTAAAAAGAGAGGCTGTTGGTCACAGCAACATAATTGTTGTGTTAATATATAGTTAAATGTGGAGGAAGGGATTTATAAATAGCTTTTAAAGTTTTTGTTGCAAAAGTATTTGGTCTCAGAGCATGGTGCTAATAATGCTAAGGTTGCAAGCTCAATCCCCATTGGGCCATTCACTTAAGAGTTGGACTTAGTCCTTGTGTGTCCCTTCCAACTCAGAATATTCTGTGATTCTGTAAACTATGCAGAAAACCACAGATTATTAAAGCCTTATGACACTGAAATACTGAGGGTTTGCATGGCACAGTAGTGGGGAGGCTACAGGGTGATTTTTGTGAGAAGCTGAGAAGCTTCCCCTGTGTCTGCCAGAGCCAGAGCCAGCTCCAGCACGGACCCACTGCTGGCCAAGGCTGAGCCCTTTGGTGACAGTGGTAACACCTCTGGGATAGCTACTGAAGAAGCAGAAAAAGTGGCTGCAGCAACAGGAAGTGCAGCTGGAGAGAGGAGTGAGAGGAATTGCTCTGCAGACACCATGGTCAGTGAAGAAGGAAGGGCAGGATGTGCTCCAGGCACCAGAGCAGAGATTCCCCTGCAGCCCGTGGTGCAGCCCATGGTGCAACAGGCTGTGTCCCTGCAGGCCCTGGAGGTCCTTGGTGGAGCAGAGATCCACCTGCAGCCCGTGGGGAGCCCCACAGCAGAGCAGGATGGCTGAAGGAAGCTGTCACCTTTGCATAGCCCCCGCTGGAGCAGACTCCTGGCAGGATCTGTGGAGAGAGGAGCCCACGCTGGAGCAGGTCTGATAGCAGGTGTGTGTGACCCTTCTGAGCAGTTCATGAAGAACTGCACTCCATGGGAAAGACTCTCCTTGGAGAAATTTGTGGAGAATCATCTCCCGTGTAAGGGACCCCGTACTGGAGTAGGTAAAGAGTGTGAGGAGCCCTTCCTGGGAGGAGGAAGGAGCATCAGAAAACACATGATGAACTGACCACAGGCCCCATTTCCTGTCTCCCTGCACCTCTGAGGAGGAGGAGGTAGAGTTCAGGAATAAAGTTGCGTTTGGGAACAAGGGAAGAATGGGGGAAAGATGTTTTATTTTATATTACCGTATTTGGATTTGATTGGTAATAAATTGCACCAAGTGAAGTCTGTTTTTCCTATGACATCAGTCAGTGAGTGATCTCTCCCTGCCTTTATCCCAACCCAGGATATATTATTTTGTTATATTTTCTCTTCCCCGCCCAGCTGAGAAGGGAACTCATAGAGTGGCTTTGGTGGACATCTGGCATCCTGCCAGTGTTGTCGGCCCACCACAAGCATTGCATTTAATTCATGCAAAAGGCTATTATTGAAGTGATATTGTATCTAAAACTTTCGAACTTGTGTATGATTGACTACTTCTTGTAAAAAAAAAAAGTGATGTCCTAAACTTTTGAAAATTTTTATACATCCGCTTCCTTTTTATTCAGCACTCCCCACTTCAGTTGTTCCTTGTGCATAGATACTGTAAAGCAGACAACTAGATGATATAGGCAGGTAAGAAACTAAGCTGCTGGATAGTTCCATATATGTCCTGAACATTGCCAATCTATATATAGCGTTCACTCCTGACACTCCTACTCTTTTAGCCACATGTTTATATATCCCATGAGCTGATGGCTCCTCTAGAATAGGTGATAGTCAGTCCTAAAATATTCCCATAGTCGGTTGTAAAATCAAGCCCTAGTGGGCCTCAGATGCAGCAGAGAGAGCTTATGACCTCCTAAGCAGGCTCCCTGCCCAAAATTTAATGATCCTGTGGCTTCAGTAATTTGTCTTCCTCCAGATCAGCTTCCTCTCTGAAGGCCCTCCCCTTCTCTCTGCAGTAGCTGAGGCTGCATCAGGTTCTCTGCTGTGAAAGCCTTCTCTTGGTAGTCAGTGTGCTTCCACCAAGAGTATATCCACTTCAAAATGTAAAGTGTATGTTTTCAGTTTGTCTTCTGTAGCTATTTTATGAGAGGACAGTTGTTCTCAAAAATGCTCTGGGGTGGTTCACAGACAGGTGTTCCTTTTACCTTTCCCCACCACCCAGAGCAGTGAGCTCCTCGCAGAGGCAACCATCAGCTGTGCGTGGATTACCCTGGTTAGTTACCCTTTATTAGTAATCCATGGTGGGTTGTTACCTGCTCTTATGCTGCAAAAAGAGTTTGACCTTCTCTGTGCACTGATATTTTATTGAGGGAATTTGATACCAGATATGAGAAGTTCAGCAGGGCAGTTTGGTTTTTGAATGTACATAAGGGACATTTTTTAAAGTACAGATAAAGAGGTGGAGTTCATACTGCTGGAAATAATACTCCAATTTTCTCTGCTGCTGCAGACTGGGAAGGGAGAAGTGATGGCTGGTCCTGCAGAAGAAGGGCAACTCTGTAGTGGAGCTGTGGCATCCTGGTCTTGATGGCTCTAGTATGGTTTAGATACACTCACATCTTGCCTGGAATTACTGTCTAGGACATTTGCTGACCTCAAATTAAGTGTTCCTTCCAAAGTATTAGAGGGGAAAAAAGAGTGTCATGAATAAGTTATTGCAAAACCAAGTTGACCCATTCAAGCATGCAGATGTTTTATTTAAATATTCCTCAAATGTCTATTTATTCAGCATAACACGTGTATTATGCTGCCTTCTGAAATACGATATATGACTGTCAAACAAAACTGTCAAAACAACAACCTTGGTTTCTTTGTATGATACACAGAAATAATTACATTTCATGTACAGTACAGATGCATTTTACACAGTCATCAACAGTCATTCACTACCAAAACAGCATTTAAATCACCTAAAACACCAAAAAAATGTGTATTTCCCAAATTCAGAATAAATTAATGGTTTTGCACGTGACGTATGGATGTAGGAGACAGGACTGGAATTCTGAAAAATCATACTAAATTATCTCTTAAGCTGCATTTTAAAAATGAAAATGCAAGTTGCTTCAGGGGTATAACTGTTATGCAAGTGTATTGCTGTAGTGTGTTCTTTCTAGAGCCTATGAATGGGAGAATAAAGAGCTTTTAAAAGACACATGACCTGATGGAGTCAGTAGGTTTCCTGGGTTGTGTGTAGTCTGTACCAAAGTAGGTTTAGTAACTGCCCCTTTGCATTATTTAGCTGATATAACTAGTCATGAAGTACCATGTGACATAAACAAGTTGTAGTTTGCTGACATCAAGGCAGTTTTTATATCAATAAATGTTTGGCAAAAGGTGGGGACCAAGTATGAGTAACCATGCGTAGAAGTAGGATGCAAGTAAAAACTCTGATGTGTTCTGCCTCTCCCTTAAATCCATTAAAGTTTATGTAACCTACCAGCTTCAGCAGATCTGCTGCAGGGTGGGAGAGAGAGCAGTGCTGGGTAATGAACTCAGGCAGGGTTGCTCAGAAGGAGAGCCCTTCCTCTGGCTCAGAGCACAGCCTGTGCTTCTGCTCTCTGATGTTTGAAAGAAATGGAGAAGCTCAGTTTACAATGAGTAAATCCTTCTGACGTGAAAAACAATTGGGAAGTTAATTGCAAATTAGCCAAGAATGCATTAACTTCAGAATAAGTAAATGGTAAGATAAAAGAGTAATGAATGGCATCATCTAATCTTTTTACTTGCAGTTTAATTCTAATATGTGATGCTGTATTTCGGTGTATATACTGTAGCATGATAGTCTATCATCTACTCTTCACTGTTGACAGGTAGAGAGAAAGACCAGTATTTGTGTGCAAGAAAAAGTGTATCATCAGCAAGTTTCAGTTTTTAGTGGGTGTTTTAATGTAAATTTTCAGGTCAGTAGAATGCTAGCAAATACTATACTGAAACATACACTACTCAAACTATTAAATAACTGTGTTAATCATTTATTGTAATGGCATCTAATGCACTGAGCGTTTTGATTTATATGCATATTTTATTTTGCAGACATGCAATTATTTCTGATCCAGTGTTTTTGATGTATATATGTATGTATTGATATGCACATATTCCATGTATATTTGGTGTATATGATGTATGGTATGTCATGAATATAAGAAGCAGCATGATACATTTAATGTACTCTCATTAAGAAAAATTACACTTTTTTATCGGAAAGGTTTCTGATAATATCAATGTCTTCTATAAATGAAGCCAAGAAGCCTTAACTTTTAAAGCCTTTGTATTAGCTTTTAGGCCTGCCTGTGTAGGCAAATTCCAATTGAAATCAATTATATTTTTATGGCTTTGGGACTCAATCCATTATTTTATCATTGTTCTTAGGTAATTGAATATTTTTCACACAATATAAATTCTCAAACCAGTTTTAAGATGCAAGTTTACAGATAATTACAAAAAGAATTTAGCCATCATTTTTACTGAATGTGTTTCTTTCAGCATCTTCCAGTGTAGCTAATACTCTGGATGCTGCAGAATGTAAGAAAGGAACATTTGGAGACAAGTGTTATCTGATCCCCAAAACACCTTTGTGGTAATTTTAATTCAAATAGGATTGCTCCTGTAGCAGTTAACTGTGACAAGAAGTTTGTTCTGAAAATACAGAAGCAGACAAGTTGTCTATGGAAGAATGGACTGTTGATGCATCAATGTCCTTGAAATCCCAAATGATACAGTTATGTTGGAGTGGGCAATGAAATGTCATAGAAATAGAGAACAGTGACCAAAAGGAGCCATGACTGAATAGCAATTTGTGGTGCACAGTTTGGCTGTAACATTATTTAAATGTTTGCCATTAGAAGTTTATAGTGTAGATGAAATTGTGTAAAATACCTTAAAAAAATCCTGATTCCTGATACAACAGGTGTACAATGACTTATTGCAGTTGTAACAGTACCTAGGAAGCAAGATAAAACAATAGTAAATATTGAACTAACTGAACACCTTCAGTTCACTAATGAGTGTTTGAGTAAGAAATACTGCATTTTTCAAAGGGAAGTTATTTGTACAACTATCATGGAACGTTAACAATCAGCTTGTTGTAAGTGCACGGAAATGCCCCTTTCTACAGTATTATTTTATCATGCCTAATCTGAAAAACAACAAAAGTAAACTGAGATCACAGCTTCAAATAATTTCAGCATGCATTATGGTTGTAGTTCTTTCAGTCAGTACAAACATATTTCATATGAGCATTTTTTCGTTCATTTTTTGACAGTTCTTCAACAAGTTTGTCATTTATTAACAGGGAAAAAAAAAACATGTTATCAAAATGTTTCTTGTTGTTTTGCATTCAGCAGGAACATAGGTTTCTATTTTTTCGTTTGTGTTTTTTTCTAAAAAGAGCTTTCATGATAAGAAGAAGCATCAATGGGGACATTTCATTGTGCTCATATAGTAAGTCAGGATGGTCACAGAAGATTCCACCGCGCGTCAGTTCAGACGGGGGTAAGAAACTCCTTTTGGTTCACACCCTACGACACCAAAACCCACAAAGTTTGTTTCTCCTGAACCTCTTGCTCTGCGGCCACTGGCACACTCGTCAAGGGGCGTTGTCTTTGTCAGCTCTCTCATTCCTCACGACTCGTTTTTCACTGCTCGAGCTCAGCTTGCAAGTGGTCTTTATGCTAATTTATAAATAATTCCTTGTTTTATAATGCAGATACTCTGACAATGTTTCCTCCCGAATACTCGGGAGAGTCTGGCCTATCGTCTCCTTCAGGTGTGGTGACTGGAGGTGTTGGGATGCTGATTATTGCTGTAGTGACGTAAGGCTGCTCACAGTTTAGTTTAACGCACTCTTCCACTTTGGCATTTAAGCTGGAACGGCTGGAGGAAGAAACAAAAATCCATGAAGAATGAAAATCCACGTTACCACAAACCTCTTGAGCCTGATTCCATTCCCTCAGCCAGCCATCTCCATCCTGCCCCACTGGAGAGCTCTAAGTACAGAGCAGCACCACCCCACTGCCCTGTACCCCAGCAGCAGGTGGTCCATGGCTATGCTCATGTCCATATCCCTTTTTCCCTTCCTTCCCAGCATTTCAGCACTTCTCAGCGAATCACCTGTGCTTCTGAACAGGGGAAGCATTGCAAAGCTAGCATAGCCAAGTTGCTTACTATGCAGGAAAGTGGAAACTAAGGGCCAGACCAAGTCTTCTGCATATTCCTCAATGCCATGCTTATTTAAGAACATTTGGATATTAGGAATAGTTTCTTCACTGAAATGGCTGTCAGACATTGGAACAGGCTGCCAAGGGAAGTGATTTAATCACTAGCCTTGGAAATGTTCAAAAGGAATGTAGATGTGGCTCTTGAAAATGTCGTTTAGTGGTGAACATGGTGGTTAACAATTGGCTTCAATGATCTTGGAGGTCTTTTCCAACCCTAGTGGTTCTGTGATTCTGTGTACATTCTGTTTAGTCAATAGTAAGGCACTCTGTTATAAACACTAATTAAGTTTATGTTAATATGTTCATGGAGTTGCTGTAGTACCTCCCCATAGTAAAAGACTTGAAAAACTCAGGCTATTTCAAGGTGAAAGTGGCATTTTGTGCTTGTGTTTCTGTTTTCTAGCACAAAACTGGTGCTTTTTTTTTTTATAGACATGGTGTTTGGAAGTATGGTACAGGCAAGTCCTCTAGCAGAAAAGGAATGGAACCAGGCAGAGTATTTATTGAAAAATTAAGATAGATTGGAGCTTTGTTCTGGCCAGGAGGTTTCATGGCATAACAGCTGAAAAACTTCAGTAGTTCAAGAGTTCCAAGCTGTTGGATTGTTCATGAAGTGAAATCCAAACGTAGTAACTATACAAAGGAAGCTACTCAAAATGTAGCCTAACAAGACAATCTGTATAGCAACTTGTACTGAAAATACTTCTTTATTAAAGGGTGGCGTGTGTGAGATCAATAGAAAACACTTCTGTGCCTCCTGAGACCTTTGCTGTGTTTTCAGAGATGATATTTGGATATATGTGAAAGCCAAATACTTTACTTTTGAGAGTACAGGGACATTCAGTAAATTAAAGACTCTTAAACTGCACTTTCCTCACTTTTGTAATAACTCCTCAAACTAGGAAATACATTTTTCTTATCCATTTCATATTTTTTTTATTTAGAAGAGTCTTCCTTATGACTATTACACTTAGGACTCTCGGAATCAGTTTTATTTCTCTGCTCTGCAGAAATGCAAGGAAGCCGCATTTCATATGCCTCTGAACCAAGAAGGGACAGACAGAGCACTTGCTCATCTCGTATATGTGAACTGGACATTTTTCTAAGTGAAATTTTTCTTCTTATGCACTTGTCCACTGTTGTGTGAACATATTGTAAGTTTTTTTGTATGTAGGTTTGTAGAAAAATTATTTTCATGGGAAAGTGTTTTTTACTCTGTATAAAATTTTATAAACAAATTTCTGAGTTGTGTTTTAAAGACAGACGTTTTTTTACTTGTTTCTTGATAATAGGAGATGGGGTTTTTTTTTCCTTTTCAACTTATGAGGTGAAAAGTTGTTATCTCTGATTTTGTAAGCAATTCTAGCATTCCTTGTACAGAGCTGGAAGCAGCAGCTTCTGTGCTCTGGACTGAGCAGATAATAGCCCAGTTCTCTGAATTATGGAGTCATGTTAATAAGTCATATTTAGCCTTCTGATATTGTTGTCAAAGAGTCCTCTGTCACCAGACAAACCACAGCAATAGTCCATGGCATATAATATTTGCTGCTCTATTTTATTTGGGGTCCCTGGATGCTGTTTGCTGCAAATAGGGCACGGTAGTCTGTGAGGAGGGCCTGAGAAGGCAGAAATGGATAGAGAGAGAGACTATTCTATTTTGGATTAAGCTTGAAGCAAGGGAAGCACAGAATATTTCAGTACCAGTACCCATTTTTAGATGAATATTGGCTCTCATCTTTAGCCTCACCGCCTGCCTATGGAGGCCACACCACCTTTGCACCTCTTCCCTGACAAAGCCAGGGGCCTGAGCTCTGGGTGTGCACATGGAGTACCTGTTAGACAGAGGCGTCCTCTCCACACATCTGATCTGGATGGTGCTGAGCTCCTGCACGCTGCCGGGGCGGCTGCCGCTGATGGCGGTGTTGGGGATGCGGTACGTCTTCTTGTGCCTCCGCGAGCAGCACGTGCTGGTCACGCCTTGCTGGGACGAAAGGGAGGGGCTGTGGCTCGGCGGTCTGTTCACTGTAGAAACCTCCATACAGCTCTCTTCGTAGACTTGCTCATCCACAAACTCGTGGTTCTAGCCCAGAGGAATCCAACAAAGGGAAAAAGCACACACAGAAAGATAATTGAAGTGAACGTATTAATCGTGATTGTTTAACGGCTTAAATTGACACAACTGAATAAACTGGGAAAGTTAGCTTGTTCTTGATTATAGTGTTTAGCCCATATTAGTCTGGGCTGAATCCCAATACAAATGTAAACACTGGAACAAAATTAGCAAGAAAATGTTAATCCAAATTATTTTGCAAAATAGCATGTGGTTGTAATGTAGTTTGCATTATAAATATCTGTATAATCTTTGAAGTGCCACAAAATCGAGGATTATGTTTATTAATAAAATGCAAGTGGTGCTTATAACACTCTAAATGTCAGTTGAAAATAAATAAGATTTATTATATTGAACTATAATATAATAAAATTCATAAATACTTTCCAGATAAGTTTATAAGACTTCCTTTTGAATTACATGTTAGGAATCAGGACCTGAAACAACATTTTTTGAGGTATGCATCTATCTAAAAGAAAAATATTTAAACAAAGAGAAATGTTGATTAGAGGAGATGAGATAGTTATTTAAAAGCATCCAAAAAAGTTCCTACTTACTGTAGATGGATGTATCAAAAGCAGTTTAGAGGACTGATCATTTTAGTCAAATGAAGTCCTCTTTATTCATGCAGTCTTTGCTTAATCCCAGCAAAGACAGTAGTTTTATAAGATGGTTGCAAAGATAAATCCAAATTCACTCAAATAGCCAGTTTACATTAATTCATCAAGTGATTAGGGAGTATTTCACACCCAGCCACAATGTCCACATTTTTTATGTGTGCAAGAGTGTGAAATAGTGGTGTTGTTTATGCTGCCAAGGGACGGGAGGAGATGCAGGGGAGTGGGAGAAGTTTTTATACTCATTTGAAACTAAGCAGAGATTGAGATATGTTTGCATGCAGTTTGAGAAACCCTCCTTTTTTAAGAAAACTCTTTCCATTTATGGCTGGAATCAGTCTGTGTATCCGGACAGTGTTTTAGGGGAATTGTTTAAGGAACATTTTCTGGATTGTTTTACACTCTACTCAGTATCATGTCAATTTTGTCAGTCTCTTGCATTTTTGTATATTAGAATGAGGTAAATTATTTTTCCCCTAAAAAATTTTGCTCTAATTAGAAAGGTGCTGATGTTTTTCAGAATTGCCATATGGGGCCAATATAAAATATGTGAACAAAGTAAAGAGAGTAACAACTCTGGCCAAGTGTTTTGGACAAATGGAAATACCTTCATAGGCAGAATATTTTTATTTCAATTTTTTCTGTTATTCTTCAGACATATGTTTGTGTGAATTAAGAGGTGTTGAAGAATGCAAATTTCAAGTGATACCAAAAAAAAGAACTTGCTTGACAACTGACTTTTATAAGGCATATGTCAGTCACAATCAAGATTTTAAACATGATCACACAGTAGGCATAAAATTCAGAGAGAAAAGTAACTTAATTGCTCTTGTGAGATTACGTTCAGGGGCTTGCAGTATGTTTGCCAAGAACTCTGTTATTCTTCTGATTAAAGTAATTTTGTGCTTCCTAAAGCTTTTATGGAGCAATGATTAAAGAGTTTTATTGACTGAACTTTTAATATAGAGTTGAAGCATTTTGAAATGCTATAAAGGCACAAGTTAATTGATTTAATTATACTTATTAATTAACTGTTCTTAAATTAGCTAAAAGCAATTTGTAAAATATAATTTTTAGTGCAATTAGTTTCATTATTAATGTAATCTTCACAAAATTCCATAACATTGCCCACTCTGCATTTCTGAGGGTGGGTAAGATCTTATCCTATTGACTTTTCAGTGACAGAAAGGAGAAAATATGCC
This sequence comes from Leptocoma aspasia, assembly GCA_013399835.1. Taxonomy (NCBI): domain Eukaryota; kingdom Metazoa; phylum Chordata; class Aves; order Passeriformes; family Nectariniidae; genus Leptocoma; species Leptocoma aspasia. The sequence continues at coordinate 361,878 of VXAX01005155.1, forward strand.
TTTACTCAGTATCACGATGGTTATACCACAAAGGCTGGTGAGAGTCTTAAGAAGACACACCACCTTTTCTGTTCTACAATGAGTCAGAAACTTGCCAGATTCCAAATTCTGAGGGCCCAAAATGTCAAGTTCCCACTAAAATTTTAGGAATGCATCATCTCCATAATACAGCTTGGAACTGCTGCATATATTTTTGTGTTAATATATCATAGGAACTCAGGGCTAGTAGCAGGACCCAACAGAAGGAAAGAAGAATGTAGATTCAAGAAACAAGATAATGCTTGCTTTATAGACTTCGTTAAAAAAAAATTAGAAGTTTTACAGATTCCTCCATTATGATTAGAGGAAAGGTGAAATTTTGGGAGGTGAATTCAGCTCCTACCAAATGTATAGAATTTTTTCCCATGATTTCTTTGACATTTTGACAAGACCTGTGGTTATTACTCAGATTTTTAAATATGTTTGCAATATTCAACTGTGGAAAAATTTTAAAGGCAAATTGCTATTATCAGGTTCTGGTACAAAATGTGTTAAAAATGTTTCAAAAGGACTCGGCAAGAACCTTAGCAAAAGAAACCACAGTGTGCTCTGAATAGTAAGTGAGACATTCTTTCCCACAGCACATTTTATAAAATTAATACTTCTAAAGTAAGAATGGAGGACACATAAGCACAACAAGCATATGGGTGACGTATTGCTAAGTGGTGTAACAACTGGGCCCTTTTGTTTCAAAGAAATGCTGTCAAAAGGAGAACATTAAATTCCACATATGTATCAGGTTTAAATTTATCAAAATTTAGCAATGTTCATTGTGGGAAAAATTTTAAATAGTTTTTGTCTGTTTGTTTTGGGGGGTGTTTGTTTTTTTGTTTTTTTTTTTGAGAAAAAGCAGAAAGACTTTCACAGCGATCTCCATCAAATATAGCAGAAGCTATATCCCTCTGTTATTTATATGCATTGGGTATAACGCCTTAAAGTAAGATAAAATGGCTTTTCTTCCCAGCTAACTGCTTTAATATAAAGGCTCATTAATTAGAAGAGATAACTGAAAACATTCAAAACTAGGCTGGTGTTGCAATTCTCAGGAAAACACAGTTCTCTTTTCTTACCGTAGTTTTTTCCAGGCAGTGAAGCAGGTGGTGGTGCTGTGTTTCAAAGGAAGAGCCAGATTTGCCAACAAAGGCCTGTTCTTCTTCATTGGAGGACTGTTGATACATAGAAGTCTGTATTATTCTCAGTTTTGAACAAGAGGGTTGTTATCCAAATATTTGATCAGAACTAATCTGGATTGTAGGTAGTAGCATAACTGCAATGCTTTGTCTACAAAGTATAACAAAAATTATTTTGCACCTTAATTTGCTTTTGCTTTTTTTAAAATGAAACTATTTTCTTTCCTTCCCTTGCACCTCCTTTTAAATGTTTTAATCTTAGGTCTTTTATGCATGGATAAAATAGTACAATTTACAAGTGCAATCTACACATAAGCTTTGAATGTTGGATCAACACATGCTTAAAATTTTAATCAATTTAAGTGACAGTAGAATATTTGTTCTTCCTGTGAATGTGCCTCGTTTGAAGAAAACTATAAATGGTTGTCCTCCCAGGATAATTTCATAGCACTAAAGAATTTGTGGTATTGCAGCTTACACAAAAATTCATGTCAGTGATCCCAATCTACTGAGTTTAGAAAGCGTATAGCAAATGTTACTGACCTAGAATGAAGTATTAAGTAGAAAGCATCCACTGTTTATTAATTGCTTTCATAATTATTCACTAGAAAGCAAAAAGCTAAATAAGAGGAGAAGCTGGATAATAGAAAAGAATACAATTCAACTTCAGGATATTTGAAATCTGCATGGTAATTAAGCTATTTGGTGTCTTTTTAATTCAAATATTTGAGTTCTTTCAAGCAGAAGAGGAAACATGGGCTCTAACTGCTCATCTTTTGTGCTAGACAGGACAGATGGACAGACAGCCACTTCCTCTTCTTCTGGCTATAGGTTAAAGTATCCGGCTGTTTAACATGTATTGAACAGAAAGGGCATAGAGGAATAAAAGCCTTCCTGTATTCCTCAGGGAATAGCCTAAATGCCAGAAAATGGCAGGGATTAAAACCCACTCTGTCTGCAGTGTTTCTCAGCTGGGTACAGCTTTGAGCAGCCAAGGGGCTGTCTCCCAGCAGCGTGGGTCACTGTGAATCCCAGTCCCAGCTGCTGGTCCTGGCTTCCATGGCAAGGGTGAGCAGGGAATTTGCTTCAGAAAACATTAGATTACAGTGCATTTGAGGTAATCACCAAGATTCTCCTTAAACCCAAGTAGGTGCTTTGAGGGAACACCTGACTCTGCAACAGCCCTCTGTGCAAACAGTATTCAAGAGCTGCCTTTTCATTTACTGATGATGAAACCTGGTTTTTTCACCCATGTTCTACCTGTTTAAAGCCAGGTGAGGTAAATCCAACCTACGTCCTAAGAGGCAAATGCCCTGTACTTCCTTAATGAGTTCTTCTACAGGATCTAACTCCAAAAATATGGGTCACATTGAATCCAGCATTTCTATTTGGACATTTCCCTCATCTCTTAATACCCCACCATCGATTGTCACAAGCTTCCTTTAACCGTAGTAATTTTCCAGTTCATCCTTCTTTAATCTACCTCTAAAGACAACATTGCCCAAAGCCCCAGGGTGACTTGCCCTGGTGATAAGTAGAATAAACTACTGCTGGTCTGTCATTAAGTGGTTACTGCCGAGGTGGAGGGAACATAAACATCACCTGCTGCAGCTGGTTACTCAGCAAGCCGTTTCGTTTGCTCTGCATGTAGGCATTAGCGCTCCCACTCTTCGCTGCGCGGATTCGAGCGAGCCTGGCTTTCTGTGAAAACAGACAAAATGAAGAGTGTCATTTGTACTCATAGCCATTATCCTGTTTATCTAAAACTGCTAATTGGAATCAGCTGCTTATGAATACCAGTCTCACAGTGACTGACAGACTGCATTGCATCCATCCCCCAGGTGGAGCAAATCACAAGTGTCTTCCCATTTAAAATGCACATGATAGAAGTTTTTATTTGTCTGTATCAGCTACTAAGAACAATGACTTTGGAGAAGGGATTAGACAGATCAGTATGGAAGTGCTGCCTTTTTTTTTTTTTTTGCATTGCTGCAACTGCCACTCCTTACGTCTTGTGGGGCAGAAACATGGACATCCACTTCAGCTGCTATTGCAGTGAAAATCTCTCTAAAGAGAAATAAACGGTTCGGAAAAAATGTAATATTATGACATCTGAGTGGGTTTCTCAGAGTCTTCTGGGTTTTTGGAGTACCAAAATGTAATACTGCTCTTATGCTATCTCTCAGCTAAGTTCCTGAATATTTACCAGGCCATTTTAGAATCATAGAATGGTTTGGGTTGGAAGGGGCTTTAAAGGTCATCTAGTTCCAAACCCCCACCATGGGCAGAGATGCCATCCACTACATCAGGTTGCTCGGGGCCCCATCCAGCCTGGCCTTTAACACTTCCAGGGGTGAGGCATCCACAACTTCTCTGGGAACCTGTTTCTGTGCCTCACCACCCCCTTAATAATGAATCTCTTTCCAACATCTAATATAAACCTGCCCTCTTTCAATTTAAAACCATTGCACCTTGTCGTGTCACTATCTGCCTGTATAAGAAGTCTCTCTCCCTCCTTTTTGTAAGTCCCTTTTAGGTACTGGAAGGCTGCTCTAAAGTCTCCCTGGAGACATCTCTTCTCCAGGCTGAACAACACCAGCTCTCTCAGCCTTCATAGGAGAGGGGCTCCAGCCCTTGGATTATCTCTGTGGCCCTCCTCTGGACCTGCTCTAACAGGTCCATGTCTTTCTTGTGCTGAGGACTCCAGAGCTGGATGCAGTACTCCAGGTGGGGGTCTCACCAGGGCAAAGCAGAGTGGGAGAACCACCTCCCTTGCCCTCCTGGCCATGCTGCTTTTGATGCAACCCAGGATGTGGTTGGCTTTCTGGGCTGTGAGTGCCCAGTGCTGGCTCATGTTCTGCTTTTCACTCCCGGGGTGTGAAAAGCACCCGAGGACTCCCGGGTTCTTCTCCACAGGGCTGCTCTTAATTACCTCCTCTGCCAGCCTACACTCATATGTGGAATTGTCCTGACCCAGGTGCAAGCACTTTGCACTTGAATTTTTTGATTTTCCATGAAGTTCTCATGGGACTACTTATCAAGTTTGTCCAGATCCCTCTGGATGGTAGCTCTTCCTTCTGCTGTGTCAACTGCATTGCTCACCTTTGTGTCATTTGCAAACTTGCTGAGGCTCACCTGATCTCACTGCTGGTGTCATTGATGAACATATTGAAGGGCACCAATCCCAAGACAAAGCCCTGAAAGGCACCACTCCTCACTGGCCTCCACCTACCTCTTCATGTCTGTCAGTATAACCAGACTTAATACTTATCATATTTGGTCATAGACTGTGCACAATGTGATTTTTCAGAGACTACAGGTATCAATTACTGAGAGAAATTTGTGATTTGTCAGGTGAGCCTCATTGCTTGTGAAGGTGACTTTTCATCCAGAGTAGAAGGAGGCTCGTGAGTGACAGACATTTGGCATCCACCGAATTTTGTACAACACATAGAACACAGAATTAGGGGAAAGCATGAAGAATGGACTCTCTCAACCATTAATGTGGAAATCAGAAGCTTTTATGGGATGACTAGGATGGCATCCTGGTTCTGTATTTTTTTGTGGCTGGTTACATGTATAAGACAGAATCTGGGTTTATCTTCGTGGGTAGATTTCTAATTCTGAAAGCCAAATGCCCAGCAGCATCTGGAATTAAATGGCTGCTGAAGCACAGAAGGAGATACAGTGAAGCACTTGAAAATCCCACTTTGATATATTAGTAGGGATTTTCATATCTGATATTTACTCAGTCGACATTTTCAAAAAATAGAGGGAGTATTTTCCCCCCTTCCCCAAATTTCTGTGACATTAAATGTCAGTATGTGCTTAGAGAGGGACGCAGCCTGGTTGCTGCAGCCACCAGATCTTTCTGGCATGATTAATAATTAACTGACTTAGAGGAATGGCTCAACAACACGCTTCTTTCCACTCACAGCCTCAAACTCACAGATCTTCTCAACAGCAAGCCAAGAAATTTGTGACAGCTAACAGCTAACATGGCTGAAATCTGGCTTATGCTATGTCATGCATTTATTATCATTTAATTGTTCTGAAAGAAAATAAAGTAATGCTCTACATGTGTACATCCTTGAGCCAAAAAGCTCACAGGAGAGGCTATTTACTGATTTTGTGATAAGGTTTGTTTAGGATAACACATTTGTTTATTGACTTTCTTGGTGAACACAGCTTTTCCAGCAATGCAGTTAATGCATCTTATTTTAGTGGTAAGGAGAAAAGATCCCCGATGACCTGGCCTGGGGTCCCCAGGAGCAACCAGTGTGGGGAACTGTTACAGCTCCCACCCTCCTGGCTCACTTGGGCTCTTAGGTGGTACATCCAGGGCTACCAGCACAGTTAGGGCTCAGTCCTTGGGGCTAGGAATTAAAAAGCCCCTTGGGCAGGTGGAAAATAGGTTGTTTTGTAAGTGATGCTCCCGTGATGCAACCCCAACATGCTGGGTTGAAGGATGGGGAGGAGTTTTACCTGCACCACAGAATAGTCATGGGCTGGGACAAGTGTGTTCATAAATATATAAAAGTTTAGTCTTAGGAGCTCAAGTTGCTTTGGAAATGCCTTTAGAGAAGTCCCATAAATAAGTGATTTGAGTTACAAATATTTTAGCCATGGTACTTTTCAGTCTACTCTTTACAGGGAGATTCATTAGGTTTAATGAACAGACATTTAACATACATTAGTTCTGCTTTTCCTTTTAGCATGCATATTCATTTTCTCTTTAGTAATTGAAGTAATAATTATGGTGCAGCATCATTTAATAAAGAAATATGAAAAACATAACAGTCCATCAGACTATCTTCATATATCAAAGTGCTATGACACATATAGTATGAAGTTGTACTTTCTACATGAAGATTTAAAATGCTTTGCAAGTATGAATTTATTGCATCTTTTAAAGCTTTTGTGAGCTAGAAAGTAATAGTGTACGTCTTTCCAGCTGACACTCATTCAGATGGCCTGAATTTATATCATTTACCAAACAGAAGACAGTAAATCTTTTACCAAGAGAGGAAGCAGATATTGTGGCCTCCCTGTTTATACTTCAGCTTACAGAAAATACTGCAGAAACTGGAGGTGTTTACAAATCTGTTAAAGTGATAAGATTTATTTTCAGTGCTTCTGCCTGATTTATATATGAGCCTGTAGCATGAGCAGTCTAGTGACTTCTCACATTTCCTATCAAGGCATCATTAAAAGCTCATGTCATCCACAGGATTTTAAGGGCTGTGCACTGGGGATAGAGCTCCCATGAAAGGCATCAAAATGATGTGATGACATCAGGAAAACTGTGGTTACAGAAGTGCTGCATTTTCCTTTAGTCTGCATTTTCTCTCATGTATAACAGAATGGGAGTGACAACTGCCCCTTTCAACCACTGCAAAGCCCTTCCTAAGCCTCCTCTTTCACAGAATATCTAGGAAAAAAAAAAAAAAAAAGAAAGTATTAAGTTCTCCTGAAGTAGATTATATCTTTGCTATGAAGATTTCTTGAGTATGAAACTGATTCTGGTAATTTTTACATGGTCTAGGACTAAACAAATGTAGATGAAATATAATTCTTTTACATATTTTAATGAAATTTCACCCTAATCATCTCATCTCCATCTTCCTAAGAAGTTGATGACCAGCTCTAATTTTTGCCACATCCCTTGTATTTGCACCGAACTTCTCTTTTAAGTGCATGTCTTTCTTTTTTCTAGCTTCCAACTTTACTACATAGAGTTGGATCCTTGTCTATGGCTGCATTCATAGAAACCTCACAAAGGGAATTCAGTGTTATTCAACAACAGTTTTTTCTGTCAGTTTTAGAAATATAAACATTCATTTTCACAAGGTTTTAAGCAGAGCTAAATGTTGCACTGTGGGGTACTTACAACATCCAGCTTTTAACACTCAGATGCCCTCAGCTGTCCAGCTATTTTAAGAGAATGATTTTATCAGGAAGATTTTAGGACAGGGGTTATGGTGGCACTGGGAATAATTTCTGGCAAGATTCTCTTCAACTTGCTATGCAAGAAGCCTGGGTAGCCCAGGTAATTTAGTACTTAACTCCTGTTGTCTCCTGCTGCTCTCCAGGTTACATAATTGTCTTACTATGAAAACTCGAAAGTTATTAATTACTTACCTTTTAGTTATTATTGTTTAATAATGTTGTGCATTTAAAATATTAAAACTCCTTCACAGTCATTCTGTGTGCATAGCCTTTGGTCAGGACAGAGCTGGTTTTCTTCACAGGAGCTGGTACGAGGCTGTGTTTTGGATTTGTGCTGAAAACAGTGTTTTTAATTCAGGGACATTTTAGTTACTGCTGCACAGTGCTTGCACAGAGCCAAGGCCTTTTCTGCTCCTCCAAGTGTCCCACTGATGAGGCTGGGGGTGGACAAAGCATTAGGGGGACACAGATGGGACAGCTGATCCCAGCAGACCAGAGGGTTATTGCACACCATATGGCATCATGCTCAGCAATAAAGCTGGATGCTGGTGGGGACTGGCAGGGGATGCCCTTCCTCTGGTGCAGGCTTGGTGCTGAGCAATTGTGTTCTTTTGTATCACTTCTTCCCCCTGAGTTTGCTTCCCTTCCTCCCTTTCTGGTGGTTTATTTCCCTTCCTTATAAAAAGATTAGACTGTCTTTATCCCCACTCACAAGTTTTTGCACTTTTACCTTTCTGATTTTCACCCCATCCTTCTGGGGAGGAGAGAGAGAGAGAGAGTGTGAGCAGCAGGGTGGGATTTATCTGCCTGCCTATGCTGAACTACAACACTGTGGCTCTTGGAGCAAGGGCGAATATTGTCCCAAAAACCAGTTACATTTTTGTTAATATAATTTTTTTGTTTGGTGTTTCATAAATCCACCCTGTGTGTTTGTTTTTAAGTGAAAAATCATGCCCACATTTCATGCTCTGATTTTCTAATTTTCAGTAATTGCAAATGATTGATTTCATATTACATGACAATAATTTTTATGGCATCAATATGTAATAGAGAAGAAAGTGCTGTTTACTTTGCACATTAACAGACATGGAATTAAATAAGGTTCATACATTTCTTGAATGGTGCCTTACCTTTACAATCTATTCAAATTATTGTTCAATAAACGTGAGTTCTACATGCTTTGTTTTTGCTAAACTTGAAAGTCCCGGATAAGTTACTGTTAGTTATGTTTCTGCAATACTCCTGATATTAATAGCCTGTCTCATATAAAGCAGTCAAAATAGCTAGCAGGGTTTCCTACTGCAAACACTCAGTTCTAGACTTCCAGATGCTGTTAAGCAGTTGTTGCAGTTTATCCTAGAGCTATTTATAATTAGCTAGTAACTGATTATTCATAACTTGACAGATAAATGCATCATGTACAATTAATAAATAACAAAGCCAAGCCAATCTTCAGGATATATTTTGCTTTGTGAAGGTAGAAGACCATACTCGCATGAAAGATTCAGGTTGAATTTTATGTCTAAAGTCAAGTTTTGGAGCTGATGATGGTTGTTTGGCTGTTCTGTTGAGGCATCATGCAAAGTCACTCTAGGCAGAAAGTGCTTGGGCAACTAATATGAAGGCTCTTTCATTCCTCAGGTAATGAACAGCCCTGGGCAGATGTACCTGCACTTAGGCACTTGTTGGCCAAGAGGACACAAGGCTCTTGCCTTCCAAAGCCAGGTATGGAAAACAGAAAAGACACATAGCTAGGGATACTTCATTCAGGATATGAAGGACTTTATAATCATAATTGCTGCTGCAGTATGCTGGAATGGATCTTTGGGTCCAAGCTGCCATGGAGTGGCCAGACACCCATTCCAAGAGGGAAGCTGTGCCTCCCCGTGTCTCTTCCCTGTGCTGGTAGTCATTCCAGTGAATATGACACTGTGAGTGTCCTGACAAACCTTAGCCCTTGCTACCTATCACATACAGAATAGGAAATTATATCCAACTGTGCCTAAACCTTTCTTGTTCCTTCCCTTCCCTTCCCTTCCCTTCCCTTCCCTTCCCTTCCCTTCCCTTCCCTTCCTCTCCCTTCCTCGCCTTTATTAGACAAGAAAACTGTCATTAACTTTGCCCAAAGTTAATGGGCAACCAAAATAACAACCTCTTGACGTTGTCTCTAGCTGAGAAAATCTCCACAAATAGCATTTTTCAAAACTGTCCAAGTACTGATAAAACTGCTTGAGAAAAAGGCACAGTAAGACTCCAGGGCATAATTAGTTATGCCCTGAATGTGTCTAGTTTGGATTATTTATTCATCCGTTTCTTGTCAGGATAGGCCAGATCCTTGGACCTTACTATCTGATAGAAAACAATGTTTTGATAAGCATAGATGATTTTTCCTTTCTTTCTCCCCGCCTTCTGTGTGTTTTTGTTTATATTGATTGCAAGGGTTTTCCTGTATTGCAGCAGAAATCTGGCCAATCCTGCCAACATTTTCTGTATTACAGAGTGGGATTTCATGGTAACTATAACAATGTATTTTTATGATTGGAAGCAGAAGCTTCCTTTAAAATCCATTCAAAATGCAATGGTATATAAATAAATTTCTCTCTTCCATCTTCTCCCAAGCATTAATGTGCAGTGTCTTTTTGCCAAAAAGAAACAAGTGGAATTGTCTAATCCTGAATAACTGCACAGAACTCAGTAAGTGCATAAAATGATGGTTGCATGTCTCTTAACAATCCTAATGTGATAATATTTTTCTGCTGTAAATTGTCAGTGCTTCTGGAACTAGATTTCAACTCTTCAGCAAAGAACTTTCTCTTGAGTTTCCTTTCAGCCCAAGGGTTTTGCAGTTTCTGAAGTCTATCTTAATTAAACTTCTGTGTGAGATATTGATAAAGTTGCACACTGTTGCAAAGGTACAACTGTCTCAATGGAAGTTGTAGCCAGCAGAAGGTACCATTGTCTGCAGGGGTTTGTGCTACTCTCCATGAAACAGCACCTTCTTTTAAACTTATGTTCTTCAGCCTCAGAGAACAGAAACAAGTTCAGTGCCTAGGGAAACATTTATTTTAGAAAATGGTGTAAAGCCTCTATTGTATTGAATGAAGGAATTTCAAACTTCAATAATGTGATCTTTTTGCCTGCATATTCTTTTACAGTGCAGTAGAAACCCCCTGTGAAATGCAACGCTATATTTCATGGCTAAATATGGACTATACAGTACCCATGAAGTGCTTTTTGTTGATTTTTCTTTTTTAGTCCATCAGAACAATATTCAGTTCAACATCTCAGTCATTTTAGATTGAAAGAGATTGGCTTTGCAATAGGAGATATCAATGAAACACACATCCAGTGCTAAGTTAATCAGACCTCAAAGCCATTTTCTCCAAAGCAAGAAGGGCATAAGTCAGAGGAGATTTCTCATCCTTGCTATTGGCATTGTTCTGGGGAGCAGAGGAAAAAACGCTTGGAAGGATTGCCATTCATCACTTTGTGTTCCTGTTTGAAACATACAATGAGCTCACTGTTTTGCAAGGAGAAAAAGTCAGTTATTAACTCAAGCAGTTTCTGTTTAGGAAGAGATTATGAGGAATAGCAGCCAGTTTAGCAATCTAACTTTTGTGAGATATTTTTTAGCGTCCATTTCTTTTTCATTGACAAATTGTGCTGGTTTTGTCTGGGGTAGAGTTATTTTTCTTCACAGTGGCTAGTGTGGGGCTGTGTTTTTATGCTTCCAGTTCTTTCCCTGATCCTGCTGGTGGGGAAGTGAGTGAGCAGCTGCATGGGCCTTGGATGCTAGCTGGGTTAAACCATGACACAAATGTAAAGCAGGCCTAGAAAACTCTGTTTTGTGGCATGCAGTAGGAGACAGTTTCTGTCTGAGATGGTTGTGTCTGCAGCTGTTGTGAAAGCTCAGAAGAGGCACAATGATTGCTGGGATCGAGCAGATCTGTTACCCATGACTGCCACAGTGCTCAGGACCACAGGCAGGACCACTGTGCCCTGGCTGAGCTACAGGGGTTCCTCTGCTGCCATTCCACAAAAAGAAGTAGAAATGTTCTTGACAAAAACAAGGTAGTGTAGAAGTGACGTGAATTCAACTGTGAAAGAGGGGCACACACAGCTGGAATTAGGCTGTGGGACACAGCAGCATGCAGAAGAGTGGGTGGAATTAGTAGACAGATAAATATGGGATTTGGATCCTTGAAGTAGCCTATTTTAGATCAGGTTTCTAGACAGGTATGGCATTCTTGTGATACACCTGGTTTCTTTTTATAGTCATTTTCCTCATCTGATAGCATTTTTCCAAGATGTGGCCACTGAAAGGTGCTGTATCTTCTGCCTGGGCCTATGAGTTTCTTGGCCATGTACCTGTGATTTTAAGATATTCTGAGAATGGTATCATTGCATACATTTATTTCACAGATTTTGGGTGTGGGTTGGTTTTTGGTGTTTTTTTTTTTTTTTTAATGAAGAAATCAGTCAAAAAATTGGCCAGAGAGAAACACACAAACATTTTGTATCTGACCATGGTGCTGTTGTGGACATGAAGCAGATGCAGCCTGCAACTGCCTGTGTTCCCTGGTCTATATATGCAGTCCCCAGCTGTGGTCTGCCTGCACACTTCCCCCAGCAATGATCCTGCTCTCCTGAGATCACTGCAGACTCAGGACCTCTGAAGAGAGGCCACGGGTCCACAAGAAGCCCAAGTTGTGACACCTGAGCCTTGGCAATCATGCAACCTGTGTGGCATCCAAAGCCTTCCGACTGCCATCCACAGAGGAGCAGAAGGTAAGGCATCTCAGCTCCCAGGACAGGGCTTTGGGTGACAATGGGTGTTCTCTGAGCTGCCTGGCACTTCAGAATTCAGAGACGTGGATTAGAAAAAGTGCATTGGCAGTGATGGGGAGATGTAAGTGACTGTCCAGCTTGGCTGCATCACTCCTGACAAATACTTCTCTTCCCAGCCCCTGACCTTGTCCACATGTGTCAGGAAGGGAAACAGTCTTCTTGTAGATCTAGTGGATATTTTAGTGAGAGACTCAGCAAATCAAGGAAGCTGGAAAAACAGACCTTTACTTTCTTTTTTTTTACCTGATTGAGCTGTTTATCTGAAGCCTTTTAAGCAAAATAGAGCTGAGGAGACAAGTTCCCCAACAATCAAATTCCCCCAGAGACTGAATCTGGGACTTTAACTAAACCTGGATCAGTGAAGCAATCTGTTAGCAGAGATGTTAGAAATCATTATTAGGTTTGAGAGTTTTGCTTTTTTTTTTTTTTCCTCAGAAGACTGTGGTAGAAAGTCTGCCTGAAAAAGCACAGAAGAATCTTCAGTGGGTTAGACTGCAGCTATTGTCTAAAAATCCTTGATCTAGTCTAACAAGTGGGATGAATTACCAAAATAATAGGTCTGTACATTTTGTCAGAAAAGATAAATGAACTGGTTTTGGTTTGTGTTGGGGTTTTTTCCCTCACTAAAAATAAGACAGTATTTGCATCTAGGACATGGGTCAGGCAGGTAGCACATACATGTAGTGGTCGTCTTGCTAAGAAATACACACTATAATGACGCACAGCATGTAGAAAATCATATTGTATCTATTGTTCAACAACATAAGGGGGAAAAATTAGAAGCTCACCTTTTGTGCCCTGCGCTTGTCTGCTCGTTGGTTCTGGTGGTATATACGGCTGAAATTGGAGACAATTACAGGAACTGGCAGAGCAATGACCAAGACCCCACTCAGGGAGCATATTGAACCAAAAATCTTGCCAGCTATTGTCTTTGGCACCATGTCACCATACCTGGGTTAAAGAAAACAAAAAGCTTAGTGAAAACAAAAAGCTTAGTAAAAACAAAATCTCTTCTAATAATTTAATTTCACAATGAATTAATTGCACAATATATTTTACTTCTCTTGCAAATAATACTTGCTGCATATAGATAATACTTTTACACATATTCTTACATATACTCCATTGTTGTGCACAAAAAATTGTAATTTGAAACAAATTTTGGGTCTCCTGTCTGTCAAACTGGGGGCAGGTAAATCACATGTTTTCCCTGCTGTACTCTTCCCAGGCTGCCTCTATTGCAATGGAGAGAGAATGACCTTGCTAAGAAAAAAAAAAATCAGTGTTGAAGTTCAGTCCTTATGCTGTTTACTTGAAAGAACTCATCAATTTCATTGGCAAGATCTGAGAGAGACCACTTGGTAAATTAGATACTAAACTGAATAATCTATTGTCTTGAGCTGATATAGTACTTTAATTTAGCAGGGTGACACATTTTTGCAACAGGTTTCCCAGGAGATCATGGACTTTCTATCATTGTATTTTTTGAACTTGGCTAGACAGAAGCATGGCTGACCTAACTTCTTGTTGGCATGAGAAGCTGGAGTAGCTGAGTTCCAGATGTCCCTTCCATGGTCTAGGTGAAAGCAAACATGAAAAACTCAAGCCACAAGCAAGCAAACAGTCAAACTGTAACTGCAATCCTGGCAGTGCTCAGAATTACTAAAGCTACCACCTTTCTTTATGATATTGGATATTATTTTGTCCAGCAAGTAAGAACAAAGTGTTACTGATGTATGTAAAGGCACTCCAGTGACAACTTAGTAAGATATTTTAGCTCTTTGCATTTTGCTATATTCTATAGGGGACAAGTATGTAATTACATACTACAGAGTTTAATAAAAAGATGAATTACTTTCAAGTACGATTCAGTTTTTAACTTCCTTGGATTTTAAGTTATTATTAAACATTGATTTTAGCTTGTGAGTTTAGTATGCTTGTGAAAAGAGAGCTAACATATTCCCTATTACAAAGAATTTACAAACCCTTAACACAAGAAAATTTAAGAAATAAAACTGTGGGGGAACAGTGTTTAGAAAATACTATCTGGAAAACAAAACCTGTCTGTTCAACAGGAACTGGAAAAATAATAGAGGAAAGGGGGAACTCTTCAAGTCAGTGTCCAAATTATGCACCTAATCATGAGGAATGAATAAAAGGGTGAGGATATGGGATGATGGAGAAACTATATGAAGTTAGAGGACACCTTCTAGCAATGAGAGCCCAGCTCATGTCAAAACAAGGTGAAGATGAATGGTTTGCATTTTGTAAGATATGAGTAGTGTTGAACATAAATATTCAAATAAGTTGTCATCCAGGCAGATATACTATAGATGACCAAGTCTTAGAATATTGACATAGATTATGTTGTATTAAATAAATATTTGGTTGCTTTACTAAGCATGTCCAAGAGTAAAATATTCACATGAATAATATAATTAATATTTCTGCCAATATCCTCCCCCCCCACCCCCCCCATATTTACTCAGAATTTGAATGCTATTAGTTTCTCATTTTGTGAATGGCGGGATTGCATGAAAAATACATAATTAAATAGAATCTATCTTTTACATGAATAATATAACTGGTCTTAATTAAAGATATCTAAAAACTGGAAAAATGCTAGAAAGAACATCATGCTTTCCTTCACATCAACATTTGTACCCCACAACATAGGCCCTTTTGGTGCTTATCTCTTCCTAAAGTCTGAGCTGGCTATCAGCTGTATGCATGACCAGCTGTTCTTTTCTTTGGGCAAGGAAGTGGATAAATGACCTTTCAAGGTCTCTGACAAATGGGATCCCCAACACCTCACTAACCCCATTTTTTTCCAGGCAGAACAATAGAAAAGCAGTGGCATAGGGCCAGGGTGGTGAGCTTTGTGGAGAAGACCTAGGATCAAATCACTGCTAAACAATTCTGCTTTACACTTTCCATTAGTTTTACTTCATTCTTACAGATACAAGTATTTTCATATATTGGATCAAACTGTGTAAACAGAAACCTGACACAACCAGATTTTGAAATGCAAAATTTGCACATGCTCAGTACTAGATCTTTTAAATTAGATCTCTTAAATGAGATTCCTAAACCTATATTTAGATGCTTATCACTTGAAATGCTAAACTGCTGACCCTCCATAAACTTCCATTGTCACTGATGGCAGCTGTGGACAGAAGACATTGCTAGCTATAATTAATTTGGCTTGAAATTGCTCAGGGATATAGTTCATCCTGTTGATAATGTGACACTATAATTATATGAATCAAGAGCAGACTGAAGCTTTAGGAGCTGTGACAGGAACCACAAGCTCATCTATCTTCAGCATTTTAGTATTTATGTGTGAACCTAACCAGTGACATAAGCAGATGCCTTTTCATAATATTTTAGCGTTATAATATTTTAGAAAAGTTAGGATTGTTTGACACAAGAAGGTATTTTGCAATGTTTTTCTTGCCTTCTGGGCAAAATGTCATGCAGGTGCATATACTGCTTACTTTAAAATAACTTGCTTTCGGTTACTTTTCTTTTTTAGCTTGCATCAGTTGTAATACAGTGACATTTTCCAAAGGTAATGTTGCTTGTCTGTTATTTAGTGCTAGTAATATCTTTCACATAATTAATAATTCTTACATAATTAGTTTTCTCCTGTTACTAACCACTGTGTTGGAGTTGTTTAAATAAAACTATGGTCAGAAAAAATTACTTCAAAGAAATTAGTCTTCCTAATTCTCACAGAGTGAGAAACATATTTGGTTACTTTTGTGACAAAACAGAGGTTTTGCCACATTTGCCCTGGTTAGCCTTGCTCTCCTTTGGGACAGTGACACAGATTTTAGTCTAGTCTAGTCATGATCAGAATTGCTAATGAAGTTCTTCTTCCTGAATTAAACATTACCTTTAGTTATACCTCATATATCACTGAACACCACCAATGGGAATGGATGACATAAAATGAAGGGAAAATTCCTTCTATAGAACCAACTGCAATTGTTTTATTCTTTGGAAATTCTAAACTTAAAAAAAGAGTGTAACTCCATTTTCAGATGGCAGGGAAGCTTTGAGGTGCTAGTATTTCAAAATGGAAAATTTATACTTGATCTCTAAAACAAATTCTAAATTCTGCAGAAAATCTGATTTCTTCAGCCATGGAGACACAACAAATGTAGAATCTTATTAAGCAATTTTCACAGACTCCCTTTTCAAAAGGGAACTATTTTTAGGTTTTATCTAGTGCTACTCTTCTTGTCTCACTTTTCTTCAGGCTGGAACTGCAAACATATTCTCCTTTATTTGCTTTTTTTCCCTAGCTGCAGTCTTTTCATAGCTTTGTATATCGTCTGTTCTGCATATCTCTATTATTGTAGCCAAAGCTCAAGCCAGTCTTTGGGCGTTCATGATTTGCACTGACAATCTAATTTTGTAATGTCAGAAGTGTCATCCCAATATTTTATATTCTGGATGAATGAAGAAAAAAAGGCTTTATACTGATCCCTGATATCAATCAGGTGCATTCTACTTCAGTTGCCAAAAAACGAAGGGAAAAGGGCTATGACAAACCAGGTGTGTCAATCAAGTTTTATCAAATCACAAGTCAGAAACAACATGATCAAACTAATGCTTAGATTTCACGAGATACAGTCCAGACAGGCCAGACATGCTATTGCTTGAAATCCATGCGTTTCATTAGATTCAGGAATAAGATTAATAGGTGATGATGCCACAAATAGAGCCTGCAGAATTTAGAATTTGTTTTAGAGGTCCTCCTCACTAAGTGACACTATACAGGGATGGATGGATGGATGGATGGATGGATGGATGGATGGATGGATGGATGGATGGATGGATGGATGGATGGATTTAAAGGCATGTATGTTTGTCTTGGTTGTTTGTATTCATCACGTGACAGACCACTTTTTGCATATTTGACTCCTTATTGCAAGACAGCAAGCCAGGGGATTCCTTCATTTTGCAAATACTGTATCTTTCAGATACAATGAGTTGATGTGAGTAACATGGGTGTGATGTAACACTTTGCGTGACAGACTGGGGAGAATGAAATGCAGCTTGAATCATACACAGAAGATGGAGCTCTTGCAGGAGCTTGGGAATCACAAATGTTTGGGATTACTAATGCCCAGCCAGTAATCTCAGCATTGCCATGTCAGATCTCACCCATAGAGATCCATCTGCCAACACACTACTGCTTTTCTAACTGATACATGGAATATATCACAGAATCACAGAATCTCTAGGTTGGAAGAGACCTTCAAGATCATTGAGTCCAACCCATGCCCTAAAACCTCAACTAAACCATGGCACTGAATGCCACATCCAATCTTTTTTTAAACACATCTAGGGATGGTGACTCCACCACCTCCCCGGGCAGATCATTCCAGTACTTTATCACTCTTTCTGTGAAAAACCTTTTCCTAATATCCAACCTGTATTTCCCTTGACGCAGCTTGAGACTGTGTCCTCTGGTTCTGTTGATTGCTGCCTGGAGAAAGAGACCTGCCCCCATCTGAACTACAACCACCTTTCAGGGAGTTGTAGAGAGTGATAAGGTCACCTCTGAGTCCCCTTTTCTCCAGGCTAAACACCCCCAGCTCCCTCAGTGGTTCCTCACAGGGTTTGTGTTCCCAGCCCCTCGTTGCCTCGTCTGGATGCGCTCAAGTGTCTCAGCGTCCTTCCCAAACTGAGGGGCCAGAACTGGACACAGCACTCAAGGTGCCCTCACCAGTGCCGAGTACAGGGGGAGAATGACCTCCCTGCTCCTGCTGGCCACACTATTCCTGGTACAGGCCAGGATGCCACTGGCCTTCTTGGCCACCGGGGCACACTGCTGGCTCATGTTCAGCCGGCTGTCAACCAGTACCCCCAGGTCCCTTTCTGCCTGGGCACTGTCCTGCCACACTGTCCCCAGCCTGTAACACTGCAGGGGGTTATTGTGGCCAAAGTGCAGGACTTGGCACTTGGACTTATTAAACTTCATCCTGTTAGACTCTGCCC
Source organism: Leptocoma aspasia (assembly GCA_013399835.1). Lineage (NCBI taxonomy): Eukaryota > Metazoa > Chordata > Aves > Passeriformes > Nectariniidae > Leptocoma > Leptocoma aspasia. The sequence goes on from VXAX01005155.1 coordinate 379,856, forward strand.
ATCCATCCAACCATTCCAGGTCTCTCTGGAGAGCCGTCCTACCTTCCAACAGATCAACACATGCTCACAGCTTCGTGTCATCTGCAAATTTACTAATAAATGACTCAACCCCCTCATCCATGCCATCAATAAAAATATTGAACAGAACTGGCCCCAGCACAGACCCCTGAGGGACACCACTGGTGACTGGCCACCAGCTGGATGCAGCACCATTCACCATCTTGTGTTGCATACCCATAATTCAAGAAATCTCAGACAACACAGACTATTTGTGGCATCATCACCTATTCATTTTATTCCTGAATCTAATGAAACCCAGTTTTTGATGGCTGTAAGATGAAATATTTTGTAAGTCAAAGGTCCAAATTATAACTGAAATGAATCATACTTTTTGGCCATTTTTTCCTTGATGTGAGACAGAATGTATTTTCTTTAATAATCTTAACAAATAAGAGGGACAATATTGCTTATTTAACTCCTGTTTGTTTGTTTACAGGAGTAAATTTTTTTCTAAGTCAAAAATAAGTATATTGTGGATTTCAAAATAAATAATGACAAAAATTATAATTTAGCATGTCTTTGTGTGTTACACCAGAAATTAATATTTGAAATAGCTCGCTTTGGGTCAAAACACCCCCAAGCGACCTCTGTACCAAATCTGTGAAATTGAAGGACATATATAGGTAGAATAAATCCAGCATTTGCATTTTTGCAAAGACTAAATACTCAAGGCTGAGACTGAGAGACACAGCAAGGGTTAAAAAAACCCTCACTACGATAGGGTTTTCTGACACTAGAGGGCGTAAACGCCATTAAAACCAAATGCAAATACAGAAACAATTTAAAATGCATGTTACAGATACATATGCCCTCTTCCACCTCTTTCGAATTAATTTACATTCTTTAAAGAATTATTACATTGATTGAGATCTGTTGTCCTCTCCCATATTATTTGCTGAAAAGGAAAGCTAGGAACATGGTTTTTTTGTTTTCAAACATGTAAAACATGTCAGAAAATAATGGAGTAGTAAAATAGATGCAAACACATTAAAATTAGCTTCATAATACTTATTTTAAAAGCAAGGGAATTTATGACCAAAGAACAATGGAAATAGTACAAGATCCATGGAAACTAAACAATCTTTGTAGATGCCAGAACAGCTCATACTTTTTCATGTGTGGGGGACAAATCACACTTCCCAGTAGATTTAGTGGGTCATCCAGGCAGAGATCAAGATTTTTGCATGGGAGTTAATTAAGAAAACAGTGCCCTGCCTTTCCAGGGCAAGGGCTATCCTCCCGCCCTCCAGCTGCTCTCCTGCTCTGCACGGGGTCAGTGCTTTACCCGCTTGGGTGGGATGATGATGCATCTGCTCTCTTGTCTCCTGTCTCACCTAATAGCTCTTTCCTCTCCTCCGGGAAAAGCCCCAGGGGCTGCTGTGGTGAGACTCTCAGAGAAGACTATACAGCTGCTCATTGGCCCATGAGTTTAGGCTGCCAGCCACCCACTTGGGCACACATTTACATCCCACTACAGGAGAGTAGGCAGGAAAAGCAATTCCCATCCTCTCTGACACTACCAAACAATAATCATGGTGAATCTGACTTACTGTCCTGGTTTAGCCAGGTCTGAAAATAGCCTAGTGATTTTGGAAAAGCAATTTCTAATAATGCAAAAAAATATAGAATGTTGCTGGTTGTGTGAGGTGCAGAACAACATTACACAGATTACTTCAAATTTTATTCCAGCCTAGGAAGATTCTGCATGGAATTGCAAATAATCTTCCTGGATGTTTTTACGGCTGTGCAGGGCCCTCTGCTGCAATAGCTCTCTCTTCTGCCTAGTCATGATGGACATGGTCCCCTCTGGGTCCACAAAGGTTCCTTCAAGTGCTGGCCAGTGTGATCATTCATGAATGATGAAAACCACATCTGCTTCTCAGAAGTGGTAGTGCTCCCTGGGTTTTCCAGCCTGCAGTTCCAGAGAATTAAAATAGTGCCCCTGCACCTGGCTGGGTTAGCAGTTCCTGAAATACAGAATTTTAAATAAAAGTCTGGGGGTTTGAGGGGGAGGGGGGCGCTGCATTTTTTGGTTTTTGTTTTGTTTTGTTTTGTTTGTATGTGCACCAGGGTTTTAGCTTAAACAGATTTGCACAGGTGGACTTTAGTACTTAGAGGTCAAAACACAGGAGTTTTTGCATGGAAAAGTTAAAAGGTTTGACCAAGGAAATACTTCCAGCTTCTTGCAATCCAGACCAAGTTTCAGATAAGCAAATTCTTTCTGTTTTCCTTTACCATAAAATATTAAATTCAAAGAGGTAAAAGATATCTTTTGTTGTCAACTCTCCCTCACTGAATAGGCAAACAATATCCTACCTGTTCCTGAGCAAATAATCACAGAAGTATGATGACTGCTCCATCCTGCATGGGGGATTTTTAAGCTATCAGAGGTACAGCTCAGCTGACTCCCAACAGCAACACTACAGTCACATACTACTGAGGTGGCATTTCTGTTTGTTTTTTTCCCCCAGACTTCAGAAGCAAAAATAAGCATGTTTGTTTTTAGGAAAAAGAGAATGTTTCTGAATGGATCCAACACTTCATAAAGATAAGAAAAGCAGCACAGCACTAAAACTGTTCTTGACTTGCAAGCCGCCTTTCCAAGTGTTTCCTATATCATGGTTGTTCTCACAATACACTGGCTATCACCCACAGGCACAGGTGAAAATGTGCCTTCTTCAGAATTTGCAGGCAAAAGGAGCTTTGCACAGCCCTTCACACAGAAGCAGGATTCTGTGGCAAGTGCTGGTGCTCTCAGTCTGTGTGGCTCTGCCAGTGCCCAACCCTTCTCCTGCCTGAAGGTGACACTGACACTGTGACAATCACTGCAGAAGGTCTCTGCAGAGGAAGCTTGTGCTTCCAAATCCCGTATTTGTTTAAAGTGATGTAGACATCATGTCCCATTATCGAGTAACTCAGAACTGAGCCTTCCAGCAGTGGTTTTTGTGATGGAGACGCTCTCCTGGGAGATCTGCCATGGTGTTCGCTGGGATTTTTTGGTTAGTGTAGTGGATGGAGGACTGTATGTCAGCAATAAAATTAATCAGCCAGACTGCCACACACTCAGCAAAGGATGAGTGGCTGGTTAAGCCCTGCCTTTGTGCTCTCATGGGCATGTGAACAAACCAATCTCCATTAGCTCCCTTCAGAACTGGGAGACTGGTTCTGGGACTAAGCATGTACATTACAAGGGAGCAAATATCAGTTAACCACTTTAACTTTGAGATCACTTAAAAAAAGACCATCAGTAAAAATATAGAAGCCAACCATTCTATGAGTAAAAAAAGAAGTTATATGCATAAAGCAATACTACAGACAAGTCAAATCACATTTGACAATTGCTAAATGGGTCCTTGTCTAAAGAGAATGCTGTAGATTGTTATAAAGCTGTTCCCTAGAGCCTTCAAGCTGCTTGGTAACTAAATGCTGGTGAATTGCCACTAATTAGCCATTTATTTCAACATTACATCCAACAACAGATAATATAAATTGCTACTGGTAATAATTTTAAGTGGGATTTCTAAATAAGCATTTCAACTGTGTTGACTTAAGGATTCAGCCTGTACAGTTACAATTTGGGCTAATTCTGTTTTTTAAACACTATTCTATGTGAATGTGAAATGAGCCAGGTTTGAAAAAATGAGTCAAACATAAGAAAAAATTACTTAATTTCTTAAAATGATCTTTACTCCTAAGAATACAATATCTGATTAACATTGAGTTAATTTATTACTTTGTTGTATTACTTTAGAATTCTAAGTCTTTAAGATACCATGGTGATGTGTGGAGAATAAATGCTTGGCTAGATGTTACTTCATAAGACGGTACAAAGGATTACAGGAAGAATATACTTTTCTAGTGTCACTCAAATATGTATTTTCTGGGGCCTGATGCAGACATACAATTTTTTTCATTCTATTATAGGTGAAGTCAGAAGTAACTAAGAGGGGAAAAAAGAGAGACAATTTGATCTTTGTTCCTGTAATTCTGGCTTACTTCACAAAGAGAAAATGTTCCAGGGTCTTTGCTCCTAAAAATCAATGACTAGTATTACTTTGTTAGGACCTAATTTTCTAACAGTTCTTTTGTCAGAATATGAACCCCCACACAAAAACATATATAGGATGAACTGAGCAGCTCTTTCATAGCTTATAAATGAACAAAAAAATGCCAGTAGTAGTTCAGACTGAAACCTCATCTACCCTAATATTCAATCTCCAAAATTTAACCTGAAGCAAACAAACATATAGGCAAAAAGAACTGGCTAAATGTACATGATTATATCATTGAATGATCTTCCATCCTTCAACCACTTACAAATAACTGAAGAAGTACCAACTATAATTTTCTGTTCCTCTTTTTTTTTTTTTTTGGTAGTTAGTGATTCTTAGAGGGTTGCACTTCTATGGGCTTTATTTTGACCCTTTAAATCTGTGCACATTTCTGGCATTCATAACACTGGCAGTTCCTTGGTGAGTGTCCTTTTGACTCTTCTGTCTGCAGTTCCTTGTTCCATGTGATGCCCCCAACCAGGTTCTTGTATTCAAAAAAGCATCTGATGATATTCTCCAGCTGCCTTCCTCCTGCCTCTTACGTTCTCATACCTACTTACCTTATCTCTTTCCTAGGCTGGCAAGTCCTACTGTGTTCATACAGAATCTGCTCCCTATATTTGATCATACTTTTTGCCCTTTTTTGAACCTCCTCTATTTTTTAACACTGTTTGCAGGAAAACAAGGCCAGAACCGCACACAGTTTTCTAAAAAGAGGCATGGACCACTTCAGGATAGCTTATGTTTCAGGTCCCAACTTGGACAGTGATCCATTATTATTCACGATGTTAATGCGTGATTTCCCACCCTTGTTATTTCTCTGTCCAAATCTTTATCAGTGGGAGCTGATAAAATTTGCCTTGCTTTCCAGATATCTATCACCGAGAGTGGAAAAGGAGCTGTTGGGCTTCTGGCATAGCATGGGTGTTTTGATTACTGTCATCACACAATTTATACAAAATAATCATTGTAATGGCATAGCTCAGCCAGCACCTGTGCTAACCAGACAAAGAAAATTTACCCCTAGATTTGTACCAACGCTTAGGTTAAAAGGAACGTATCTTTGTTTGTTCTATGGATATGAATTTTTACTTTGGGGTTTCTTTGGGTGTTTTTTCCTTCTCCATTTGTTCATTCAGAAAATCCTTTTTTGGGAGAACTGGATTAAAAAGCGATATAATGTTAAGAGACAGTGTTTCATGGACAAATGAACAAATATGAACCAGGATGAATGCACACCAATCCCAAAGGCTCATTGTTTTAAATAAATTGATACAAATAAACTAGAGTATAAAGAATTTCCAGCAGTTCCTGTCTGAGCAACATGGAACATTAACTGGAAGCAACATGAACATCTGGCCGTAAAAAGCCTCACCTTCAAAAGTGGCACCATCTCCAGCCATTCTTCACTTCAAAGGTTAGAGGTAAAAGATGGACAATGCCTTCAAGTGAGAGTCTGGCCACGGTGCCCAGCAATGACAGAATAAAGAGCCTGCAGTACTGGTGGTAAGCAGGGGCAGTGTGAGATGTACTGACTACACCAAGGGCTGCTGGAAGGACAGCCCAGTTACAGGCTCTGTTGATTTCCAGCAGGGCTGACTGGAGTTTGACACATTCTTCCTGGGAAACAGTTCCAAGGCAACTGATAAATATCACCCATCTAATCTCCCTCACCTGGCCTTGGCTCATGGGCACTCTCTCAGACACCTCAGACTTCCCTCAGACACCTCATGAGCACATGGAAGATGACAACCCAACACCATCCTGAGTCCTTCTAGGAAGATGCTATTTGGTAAAATTTTCCAGCATCATGACTAAAATTAGGATTGAGCTGTGAAGCACAGATTTTGGTGCAGATTCAAACACTTTCTGAAGCCCAGGGGTATGTTTTGATGTGCCACCTTGTTCCAGCAGAGAGAGAGTTTTCCTATTAGTTGTGTGATTAGGTATATTCTGGGCCCAGTGCTCATCCCAGAAATACTGCTGAAAATTTTATGTAATTCATTTCCCCTAGATTTTTCCTTTTCATTTCAATACTTGTGCTAAATAGCAGCAAATTCAGAACAAAGCATTGATCTGCCAATCCAATCCTAAATTTCTCTTGAGTATATATTAGCCATCAGGTAAAACTGCTCCAAGTATAAATCACATTAACACTAAAAAGCACTGTAAAAGTTTGCAAGGACAGCCATGCCTCTTTTTGTGACAGCTACTGGGCACAGCACTGAGATCTGTGAGCTGATTGCACTTGGGATTCAAATCCAGCTGCTCCCATGTTCAAGTAAAACTTTGACTGGCAAGAGGTTTTAGCCACTGCTGGCCTTCATGCTGTTCAGCACTCTAATGGGCAGATCAAGATCTAGGCAGGGATGATTCCCAGCAAATTTACAATTCCTTTTACTTTTTTTTTCAGCAGGACCCATCCTGCCTGACTTCAGCAGGGAAGTTTGCTGCCTCCTTGGGGCCCAGGTAAGGATTATTACTAGGAAACTCCCTGAACTGTTACAGCCCTCTAGTATCCTCTATTAGTTATCAGGTCCATAGTGATGAGATTGAAAAAATTAGTCCTGGAGCAATCAAAATGGACTTCAGGGCACTGGGGCATTTGGTGAAAGGAGTATGTGTGCAAGGAGTGTGGCTCAACAAGGCCAAGTGCACAGTCCTGAACTTTGGTCACAAGTCCGTGCAGCGCTACAGGCTGGGGGCAGAGGGGCTGGAAAGTCACCCAACAGAAAAGGAGTTGCAGTTAGTGGTTACAACTGGCTGAAAATGAGCCAGCTTGTGCCCAGGTTGCCAAGAAAGCCAGTGGCACTCTGGCTTGTATCAGAAATAGCGTGGCCAGGAGGGAAAGGATTGTCTGTCCGTACACAGCCATGGTGAGGCCACACCTCAAGTCCTGTGTCCATTTCTGAGCCCCTCAATTCAGGAATGACGTTGAGGTGCTGGAGCAAGTCAGAGATGGAACAAAGAAGGTGGAAAAGGGGCTGGAGCACAAGCCTTATGAGGAGGGGCTGAGGGAGCTGGAGTTGTTTAGTCTAGAGAGAGGAGGCTCAGAGGGGACTGGATTGCTCTCTACAACTACCTGAAAGGAAGTTATAGCCAGATGGGGGTTGGCCTCTTCTACTATGTCTTAAGTGAAAGGATAAGAGGAAATGGCCTCACATTGCACCAGGAGAGGTTCAGATTAGATATTTTTAAAAAAAATTGCTGAAAAGAGTGGTTAGGCATTGGAACAAGTTGCCCAGGGAGGTGGTAGAGTCACCATCTCTGGAAGTGTTCAAGAAGTGTCTGGGTGTGGCATCTGGGGATACGGTTTAAGGCATAGTTATGGTGGTGCCAGGTTGATGGTTTGACTAGATGGTCTTGAAGGTCTCTTCCAACCTTGGTGATTATGTGATTCTGTAAAGTTCCCAGACTGTAATACAGGTTTGATTTTGCTCATTGGTGCACCTTCCAATTTAAAAAAACATCCTGGTTCTTCTTCCATATATTTAGTCCCATTGGACAACAGAAGTTTAGCTTGTTAAGATACTGATAGAAGAAATATTAAAAAAATGTTTTTGAAATAATAAATAGAAATATTGCCTTCTCTTTAAAAATAATCATCCTCCCAACTTTTTATTTATTACTTGTTTTGCTTCACATATTTTCACCTCTCTTGAAAATAGGCTTTTGTGTCACATTCAGCACTGGCCAATTAGACCAAGATAATTTTTTGCTTGCCAACACAACCAACAGTGGATCTGTATTATTTTTATATTCCTTCAGGCAAAGCTGAAAAACATGACATAGCTTTTGTCAGTGTGACACAGCTACTGGCCTAAGTCTCTAGGGATCTCTGCCAAATATTGAATACTTCACTTATTTTTTCTCTAATGCCTACTTGAAATCTGTTCAAATAAGTGTAAAAAGTACTCATACATTTTTATACACACACACACACACACACACACACGATAAATGATATATGATAAATGATATATGATTATATATTCTACACTATACATTTATATTACATATACACACTTAGGTAAGACTAAGAACTTTCCCTGTAAAGTAATAATAATTAATTGTTAATCTTCTGTGCACTAAAAGATTTCTCACAGTCCAGTGTCTTAGAGTCCTTTTCTAGCTAGTAGTCAGGAAAGTAATATTTCTGAGAATATCTACTGTTATTTTGCATCAGAAATTCAGGTCCTTTCTTTTCATGAGATTTTTCATGCCCTCCTATTTAGAATATAGTTGAGAAAACATATCAGCTGCAATGGACCATTTACTAATTTTTCTCTTGTCTAATAATCATTTTTGCTCTTTTTCATTTTTTCAGAGATTTCTGAACTTTCTCAGGTAAGTCCAGGAGAATCAAAAAAACTCATGTACTTCTAGTCTAGCAAAACAAAAACCTCTTCTGAGTTCACTCAAGGCTCTGCACAATTCAGCTTTCCATCAGTGCTAAATCACTCCAAACCTTGAAAGAAGGAGGTGATGCTATAGCCTGGCAGAGTAATCAGCTTCAGCTGAGCATAGTTATATCCCCTTTCTTGCAAAGAAACCAAGAGCCTGTATGAGCTGGTCTGCCCAGGGACAGCTTAACCCTCACCCTCCCAGCCTCTTCAGGCTGTAAAAGCTTAGTGCTGTATGGTTTATGTAAGTTAAATAGGGAAATTTGCAACTATTACAATTACAAATTGAATTATTGAATCAATGGTTTCAGATGTCCTCTCTTCATCAAATTGTGCAGTGTGGAGCTTGACTGCTTAGCCACACTGGCTCTGAGTCTTGACACAAATTTGAATGGATATCTCTGGATATGGCAATGTAGCAGTATGTTACAAAGAGTAGAAATGGGTCTGCCTCTGCCAGTTTTGCTAGTGCATTTTGTAATGTGACCTCTTGTGTGCTAGTAATTGGACTCAAGCCACCAATGAATCTCTGAACATTAGCACACTGCAATGACACAGTAATGACTTTCTGTCACTACTAACCCCATTTCTATTTGAATTCATGTCCCATGACTGAGAGGTTCTGTATTTCACTACCAATTCTCTCAGTCATTCAGGCATAAAGCTTCATAATGCTGACCACTACTATTCTTTTCACAAGTAGCAAAGAAATAAATTTTCCACATTTATTTTTTTCCATTTTAAAGAAATATTTCCCTCTCTCTTGTATAAACATTTAAAAACTTTGTTTTCAAATTTTTCCTTTTTAGAGATTACTGATAAATCTTGAATTTTCTCATGGATTGCTTAGAAATTGAGCTTCTGGACCCCTAAATGTAATTTAACTGCATTTTAAAATGCAAGCTCTGTAAAGTTTCAGTATTCATTAGAAAGTCTGAAGCTTTTTAGAAAATTTGTCAGATGCCAATGGTAAACAGAAGGATTTTGGAAGGTTGCATGAGACTTCTTTTCCCAGAGTGATGCAAATACATATTCCCTACATGTGTTGCCAAGAAATCATGCAATAGGGAATGCTAGAAAGGGATTTTCTCAATCTCTTCCTGTGCAGCCTGTATTTCAAAAAATGCTTATAAACATTCATCAGTCCAAGCCTGATTTAATTAAATAATCAAACCGTAGCTACAAGAAGTCTTGTAATTTTTTTTCCAATTAATTTTCATTTTTGAATTTCAACATGAAGAAAACACTATCTGTCAGGAGTGAGTAATGTCTTTAGAGGCTGGAGCTTTCATGAAGGGTCAAATCCCTCATGTATGAAAACTTTTTGATCCCAGCTATCCAACAGATGGTTTGACTGCACTGAACACCAAGGCTGGAACTCAGAAGGAGCACCTGCACTTCCTCCCCAGCTTTTGAAAGGAAAGTCTTATTCTATCCTCTTCCTTCTTCAGGTTTTGGAAGACAATCCTGTTTTGCTTAAGATGGTGGCTCAGTATATTTTTCTACAAAATGTAGCCCTCCTTGTGGCCTGGATCCAAATTCTGTGAGGGACTAGGAATTCAGTCTCACAGCACTACTTTGGCTTTTTTCCCACCAATTGGCTTACACTGACCTTCCCCAGAGGGCAAACTCCATTTTTAGGTGTCTAATTCTCTTGTCATTATTTGGCACAGCCTGTGTGCAAACCGTTATGCCTAGTAATTAGGTACTGCAGCGCTCAGGGTTGTGACACAAGACTTTCTGAATCATTAATATTATGCCTCCTCTGTAATTCTTTGCCTTTCCAAAGGTTGTGTGTCATGCTCGGAGAAATGCTGTGGTGTGTCAGACATAGGCCTGAAAGCACTACAAAAGTTGCTTTTTCAGTAGAGATTCCCATGCTGCAAATAAGAGTTCCTTCTGCTTATCCACCCTCTGCAGTGAATTACCCAAATCAGTGATTCCTGAGCATTTTGAACTATGCACCACCTTGCTTTTTACTACTGTGAACCTTTAGAATTACATGGTCAATTGAGAGGACTATAAAAGCAATATATTGCAGATCATTTATCTTGGCCCTGCAGGCTGTGTTTTTGGACCCCTAGATGTAAATAACAACAAGCAAGTAAAGTTCCACCTGACCAGTGCTCTTGCCACAGCTGAAAGATTATTTCCTGAGCTACTCTCTCCACCTTGACCTCAGCATCCACAGCAGCATCAAAGAATAACCTAACAGTGTCTACCTGTCTCAGAGTATAATTATATTTGATGTATTTTTCTTTCTGTGTGTCAAAATCCATTGGGGACTGTAACCAATATTTGGCAGTTCTCGTGCTTAATTTTGCCTGTGCCATTCATAGAAAATTTTGTCCTTGGATTTTAAATTTCTGCTCAGCTTTTTGGTTCAAACTGTGCTTCTTTTATCTCTACAACAGATACACTTTAATGAGGAATGCCAAACCCTCTCCTTTTTATGCATTTTCAATTAGTTTTGCTTCTTACCCAGTATAAATCACTTTCTAGAGACCTTTATATAGCAGGTCTTCTGTCCTTTTCTGCTGTCAGGTTTGCTGTTTTCAGTGTACTGAGCACTGTTCTCCTTCCTTTTCTCCTTGACTTTCTTATTGTAGGTACTTTCTTATTTGTGCCCACATTATAACTGCACAGCTTTGGCCCTTGAGCAGGAATCCTGGAGAAGAGCGCTAACGCTACACTCCTGATGCAAACAGATTACACACCTCAAAGCACTACTTCTCCATGAGCTGGCTGACAACTGCCCCCTGGGTTCCCACCCATTTTCACCTCTGTACAGAATTCGTGTGTCCAGGGAATGAGTGAAGAAATGACCTGTTGGCCTTGAGCTGTTACAGCTGTACAGCTGGTACAGAGGCAGAAGAGTGACAGGTACGGCTTTGTGTCACTGCTGTGGATGTTGTGCCGTGCTGCACACACTTATCTCCAGAAGTGACTTCTCTTCTCCTGTGGGAAATGGTAGTTGGTGTCTCATGATTGCAAGGACTCTTAAACCAACTTATAGCCCAGAGATTCAACACAGTAAAAATCACAGATGTTGAATTTTCTTTGAAAGTAGTGTCTTCAAAAGTAGTATTTTCAAGTGCAGTATGGTTTCCAATGACTGATTAGGTCTGTATTCTAACCTCATTACTTGCAACTACAGTTTCACCTATGCCAGAGGGCTTTTTTAGTATCTACTTTCAGCTCAAAGTGCTTGTGATCTGGCTCACAATCTATAACTGATTGCAGAGGAAACCCCACCAATGCCGGTAGTGTTTCTGTTCCTTGTGATAATAAGGCACATTACTTAATGAAGTAATTAGCATGATTCATAATAATTTTTATCTTCTGCTAGAGACCTCCCATGCCTTTACAGAATGTGCTATGCTCTCACAACTGTACTGGTCTCTTGTACCCTGCTTAACTCCACCTGGTACCAGACCAGGGGTTCTCCTTGATGCTGTCTTTCACCCCTAGCTAGTTGCAAGGATTCTTCTTAAGGGAAGAACACGAATCTGCTCCGCTGCCACAACCACTGCCAAGGTGCACAGCAATCTCGTTCTTTTAATTTCCATACTACGGATTTCTTCTAGCACTACAAAAACTGAACTAAGAATACTTTCCATAGAAAGAGTGTAATTATTCAACAATATGAGACTGACTAATCACGTGGTCCTTTTACTGTGACTCCTGCCATATTATCTGGCGCATCTAAATAATCTTTCACCTTGCTGGTAAACTTTAGAATATGAGATCTCAGAGTTACTTGTGCTGGAGAGGACAGATCAGTTCTGGGTGTTAAACAGCTAAAAAGCCACTAAACTACATTTCATTGCTTTCAAAGTAGGGCAAATTTTGGTTATAAATATTAGGAGATGTTACCTTTCTTTTTACTCAAAACTGTGCTATTACAGGCTCATAAGTCAGATAGCAATTCAAGCTCTCTCTCTCCAGGCCTTTCCTTCCTTAATGTGCTCATCAGGATTAACCACCAAATGCATTTGCCTTAGGAGCTAGGAGATCTCTATTATCAACATTATGTCTTTAATATATAGGCATGCAGGTATATCACTGGCCTGTTCCTTTTCAGAAAGTGTTGGAAGGAGTGGGGAAAAAGTCTACATGAGGTCAACTCTCACAGGAAAGAAAATAAAAGGCAAAATTAATAGAAGCTTCTTAGGGAGTAATGCAGCAATTTCCATCTGTGCCAATAATTCAGAACACAGCTGAGCAGTACTTTTTCCCTCTGATTTTATATTATGCCACTTTTGTTTTCCCCTCCTCCCTTCTCCAGCCTAAAAAGGTTCCATCTGTCTGCTAATCTCTGATCCTCCCAGTCATAAGAACTACTGTCCAGTCAGTGGAACTCAAATTTTACTTTGTAGGATCATGGCTTAAAGGCTTTGGGATCCTGTGTTCATAGGAATATGTGTGTCACCATATGTGTACCATCAGAATAACCTCACAGAGAAGAATAAAGGGGCTGAGTGAGTACAAGAAAGAGGTGTCTGGGAGCATGGTTGTTATTCCTCAGGGATTATACATGTGTCTGTGAGAACAGCCATGCATGTGGTCCTCCTGCTCAGTGATTAAGTGCTGTGAAGGTTAGGGGAGGGAACCACGTGGATGTGTTGGTCACCTTTTAAAGAGATTCATCAGCTTCAGCTCAATGTTGTCTGGCATAGACCCCAGACCAGGATTGGATTTCATCCACCAGCTCACAGGGTGGGCAGAAGAGACATGCAACCCAGTGGCTGTACCTCCTGCATATTTCTACTCACTGCTGCTGGTATCCCACAGGGAGAGGGGGACTGCTTCTGCTCTGAGCCAAGGATAGTCTGTGACCTTCAGTGGACAATACGGACCAGATTTTAGGGTGTAGTTGCTGGTGACTATAAAACAGTGACTCAGCTCATCTGCATCCATTCTATCCTTCTGACATAATAATTATGCAACTATGAAAAATGAGCAATCAAACAAAAGCAGTCAGTGGGGATAGATTTCCTGAAACACAGAGTTCATCAAACTGTAGTTATGACATAGGGGAGCCAAATTCCTGTTAGTACAAATGTTTGCTGCAATAAGAAGAGTAAGCCTTAAATGGTGCTGGAGAAACACTAAAGACAATCAAAACTTTGTGACAGTCCAAGTAATTGATGCATTTTAGCTTGTAGATAAGGGATTGAGCAGATTTACTTAATCCTTTAAAAAAAACTCTCTACCTTAAGTAGTTTATAAACCTATATAACATATTACTTGAAAAATAAATCAGAATGTGACGTAAACCAGCAAGTGTAATAAATGCTGTTGTTCTTCCAAAAATCTTTTGGACATGTCAGATGTAATTACATTGATACTTATTTTATTCTATTCCCATAAAAGGGATGAATTTGTGGAGGTCATGTACTGCATTATATCTAGCCCTTTCTACTAAGCTGAGCTGTTATGCAAGAAGTGCATTAGGGCTACAGGGTAGCTCTTGCCAAAGGCCGAGTGGCACCATAAAAAAAAGAACACTTAGCAGAGGAGACTTCATTAAAATATTTCTCTCTTTCTTCTGCAGACAAACAGTGTTGCTTTGTAGGAGTAAAAATCATATTGCTACAGAGTCATGGATGCTAGTTTTGGTACCCGAGTCTGTCAAGGTCTCAGGGTAGCAGTCCTGGAAGTCTAACATGGTCTTTTTTGCTAATTTTAATATTAGCAAATATAAACAATGCTCTAAACCCCCAAACAATGCAAAGGACCTATAAACAATGCTCTAAACCTCCATTCCAGATCTTATCTGTGGTACATGAGGAGGGCAAGAGGACCTTAAGAAGAGAGAGAGGGATATTTTCCCTGCTGAAGTCAATATAAAGGCAATGTGTTTGTCCTCGCATGTTCTGTCTGAGCTTATTCACTGAATTAGTAGGAGCAGGATTAGACCCCATAATACTCTTTCAAATTGACAGGAGGTGGATTAGGGCTAAAACTACTGATAACAACCTGTTTTCTTCAAAAACAATCTGCACATGAGTTTTCAGGATTTAAATGTAAAAAATGGTTTGTAAGTATTATAAGAAACTACTTTTGAGTTGAACTTTACTGGAAGAGTAATTCCTTAATGACCAACAATTACAAGTTTGTGTAATGAGTGTTTTTTAAGCTCCAGAGACATAGTTTCCTTTGACTTCTAATACAAAAACATGTCATTTATTAAGTAGAGTTTTGTAATCACTTTGTCAGGGAACCAAATAGAGGTCTTTAATGAAGACATATTTCAAGGCGGTGAAACAAAAAGTTTTGCTCTGGCACATCACTTTGTGAACACCATAGACTAAATTCTAACCTCATGTACACCAATGAATCCTCACTAGAATCAATGGGCAGTACCACAGAAAAAAATGAATAGCGAACTTAAGTCTGAAAGCCAACCTCTGTCATTGGTAGTCTTTCAGTACTACAGTAAAACAGCTCCCTGTTGATGACGAGGATTTATTGCCAGTGCAATGCTACTAATGTGTATTTATAGACAGAGATGAAGGCAGCATCTATGCTCCAAAAACCTTAGCAGAACGTACAGGAACAGGAGAAAAACCTGATGAGATGAAACCGAAATAGAAGTAAAATTTTGTACTGTTACTTATCTGAGTTTTGAGAACATTGTTTGTGATTGGAATATCCTTTCTGTAGTAAGAATGGTGGGACACATAATTTATGCTTGCATAGTCCTTCTCCTGGATTTGTCTCACCTTCCTCTAAAAAGCTATTGGAGGAATCTGAATCAGAGAGCTCTCAATTCTTAATGCATAGTTGACCCATTTCCAAAGACTTCAGGGTAACATCTTTCTCATCATCATCTGAAAGCCTAGGTAAAGTCAAGCACTTTAACTACGGAGAGCTAAAAAGCAGAAGAGATTAATTTCAGCCCATACATTTATGTTCTTAGAAGTAATGAAGATGCTCAGAAACTTATGATGGTATTCTTTAGAAGTTTCTCATACTCCCTTTCCAAATGTCAAAATCAAAAGCATTTCTTCTCAGTAGATAGTAAATACTCAGAGAAATAAAATCTGTCTTTTTTCTTTATATGCACAGAACATTTTACTTGCTCTTTTTTTCTCTTTATTTGCCTGTGCTTACCCATCAGTACATGTGTACTTGCTCATGTGGAAGAGTATATAATCACATTTGGCCAGAATTTTAGGGAGTTTAATAAGTAGCATCTTTGTTTTTTGGTGTTTGAAATGATACTTTTGACTTTGTTTTTGGTTTACGGATAAGGTTGACAGGTCATTTCTAGTCTAAAGACATTCAAATTCTTTTTTTATTGCAATTTTTATTATTACTCTGTCTTAAGGAATGGAATATATACGTCAATATTTCATACACTTGGTTTATTAAGATACACAGTCTCTTTTCCCTTTTCTTTTGATTTTATATTCCTATACATTTTTATGATTCTGCCCTAAAGGATAATCTGTAAATCAGTTCATGCTCATGTTTTATATTAGTATGTGCTAAATAATATGGAGAAAGTGCTCAAACCTATTTAACACACCAGACTGGAAACTCTCTACTGTGAGGTATCTTACTGAGCATTTCACAGGTCTCTAATCTCCATTAGCCTGAACAAACAACTACAACCCACACAAAACAGCTAAATCCAGGGCTGAATATTTACTGAACCAGAAAAAATAATAATGTTTCTGCAAGTTGATGTTAGCAAGGTCAACAGAAAATTATATATCTCGGTAATGTGTTGTCCAGACATTGAAATACTCTCTTTTTATTCTTCTTCCTGCCAAAATTACATTTAAAATAGAATAAAGTATAAAGAGCCATTTCACTTAGAAGAGCAGCCTGTATGTTCATTAGTGCTCAGCTCAAATGACTTCTTCCAGCAAAAAATGCCATAGTAAAAACCAATACCACTTAAACTTTTGGAACCATCATTCTAGGCTGAAAATATAATGCAATGGAATTTCTTTCATGATCTGAGATGCTAATCTCTGTAACTGCTATTCATTTGTTGAAAAGGACCCAGAACCAGCCCCTGAGATATGAAAAACCATGATGTGAGCTGAAAGACACCAAATGAGGCTTCTGGAGCACCTTAATAGCTTCTTGTCATATCCAGTAGGAATACACGTGTGCCACCCATTTTAATGTAAGGAATATCATGATGACTTCTGGGGCTAGCAGGGTTTGCAAAGCAGAACTCTGCAGAAGGTGAGACTACAGGTTGGATTGGTTCGTGTATCCCTTGGATACAAAGTTAATGCATCTTCAGTCTAGCAAATCCAGGCAGCATTTTCACCATTTCAAAATATGAAGTTTGAGAGGACACAGTGCTATTCAAGCCTCTACAAGGAGGCTACCATGTGCTTACCATGTGAAATGGAACATGCTTCTTTAGGACACATTCACGCTGTCCTCTGTGGCATGGAAAGTACTGAAAACAACCCAACAACGCTGGAATGGGACATTATAACAGGCAATGGGAATGTGGTACTAAACTCCCTCTATTTTGCTCTATCAGAACTTTGGCAGAAGAAGGAGCATTAAGGAAATGAGAGCCCACTGCTGATTATGTGAGTATGTGACTGAGTGTCAAAGGACAAGACTGCTGTGTCTTTTTTGTTGTGTTATTTACAGGCAAAAGGGCCTTTGCAGGGAAGATCCTGTATATCTGGCAGGGCAAACTGGACAGTATGTTCTTCTTAAACATATATAGCGCTTTGTCACCAGGAGTTTAGCCATCAGGATGAGTAACATTACTGTGGACCAATATTGGGCAACTGTAAAATCTCCTCTGGTGTACTGTGTTTGATTTTGGACTTCCTGTTGTAAGGGATACATTGGGAAATTGGCATAGGGCCACCAAAATGTCTAGTCAATGTGGAGTCTTTGTCCTTGGATACATTTGGAATTTGTCTGGAAAGGGTATGAACTGACTTTAAAGTTACCCCTGTTTTGAGCAGACTGGACCAGATGACCTACAACAGCATTTTTTCTACAATTCTCTGATTACATAATGAGCCAGAAGCTCTTAACATCAGGTGGACTCTCAGCACTCTCCTTGGGCTGAAGTACCATGAGATATGTACTCTGGATAAAGTCCTCTGCACTTCTGTTTCTCTTCCTTTTCTTTGACCCCTTCCCCCCACTGCCACCCCCCCCACCCCCACCTCCAAAATTATGAACAGTTTAGCAGTCAGAGACTGCTGAAATACTGATTGGGCTAATAGAATTTGTGAATTTTTACCCTGTTTTTGATTGCTCCAGGCTAACTTTCCTAGTGAGATTCTAAAATAAAGCAGATGATGTGAAAGAGTTCTCAATTCACGAGTGGCATTTTAAAAGGAATTACTGAATTCCCTTTGATTTTATTTTTTAATTTAATTTTAGGCCTTTTTCAGCTTTGCTTTAGCTCAATATATTTTTATAACTATACTTATTTACACTGTGTATAATAAGGCTTTATTGTTATTTTCTCTCAAGAATCTCTGCATTAGTGGATGTTGTAAGTGTTTACAAAAAGAAGTCTGCTCCCTCTCCTCAGCAGATGAAATGATGATGAAAAAGCTGATAGGCCGAGACAGGGCAAATGACTCTTCCATTTCCCTCACCCAGAGGGGTGCAGGAGGACTGGAAATGGTTGTGATCAATTCATAATTCTCTGTCTCTGCTACTCCTTCCTCCTCACACTCTTTCCCTGCTCCAGCATGGGGTCCCTCCCAGGGGCTGCAGTTCTTCAAGAGCTGTTCCAGTAAGGGTTCTTTCCACAAGGGTAACATCCTTGAGGAACAGAGTTCCAGCATGGGTCCCCCATAAGTAATGGCTGCTCCTCCTTGGGCTCTACATGAGCTGCATCTTCTTTCAGATCATCTCTATCTGCTCTGGCCTGGGGCTCTCCACAGGCTGCAGGTGGATCTCTGCTCCCATGGGCCTCCATGGGCTGAAGGGGCACAGATGCTTCATCACAGTCTTCATCACAGGCTGCAGAGGAATCTGTGCTCTGGTGCCTGAAGCACCTCCTCCCCCTCCTTCTTCACTGATCTGGGTGCCTGCAGGGCTGTTTCTCCCACATTTTTCTCACTCGCGTCCCTCACAAATGCTGCACAGCATTTTTTATTCTTTCTGAAATTATCACAGAGGCATCACCAGCATCACTGAAGGGCTCAGCTTTTGGCAATAAAGAATCTGTTTTGGAGCTAGGTGAAACTGGCTGTGCCTGACATGGAGGCAGCTTCTGGATTCTTCCCACAGAAGCCAGCCCTGAAGCTATCCTTCAACTCATTAAAATCTTGCCGTGTTCCCCCAGCACAGGGGAACACAGTGGTGAGCGCTGAAATCAGTGCAACAAGGACTGAGCTTACCAGCATCAGGTGGATTGTGCCACCTGAACTCTTGACTTGCTGCAGCACTGAGGCTGCCCATTGCCTCTGAAGTGACTGTGGGCCCTAAAGCTGTTGGTGTATTTGCATCTGGAATATCACAACTCTGCATTACAGCAGCTGATGGCAAGTAGACTCTATGCTGACACTTCCCACTGTGCTCTGTTCAGTTTTGTCCAGAACTGGTATAAATGTGAACATTTATGTAAAGGGTTAAGATGAACAAAAAATAGATCAGAAATATCCTGTAGGAGAGTGGTCTAGGTTCTTTTCAGACTTATTCAGAATGACTGAAATTATTGGCTAAATAACAGCTTGACAAATACTTCTGAACAGCCTGTCTCTTTGTTGCTTCCCTGCCCCTGAGAACAAAGCTCAGATATCAACACTCTCACATGGGGTGGCCTTACAATCTCTGGGTTTTGAAAGAAGAATTCTGAAAGAACTGAAACAGTTTTTTTTTCTGTCCAATTCAATGCACATAAAAATTAGTCTTGGAAGACAGGAGAACAGCCAGGGCCATTTTCGGTGGCTCAGAAACCTACCTTAACTGGATGGCAGTAAAGGTTTTCAACACCTCATTTGATGATAACCACTCATCACAACAAAAGGCCATTACAGGCTCAGCTCTAAATTAGCTCTCACTAAATAGAACAGATGCTGTCAACTCTCACCTACTGATCAGACAATCACAAATGAACCAGCAGAAATGGTCTCCCACCCTGACTATGAGCTGACACTTTCCAGTTTGGCCTCAGGTTTGTGTGGGTTATAGCTATTCTTTTTGGCCCTCTGTTCCATTAAACTGCTGCCTTGTTTCTCTAAGTTCCCATTAATTATCATCAGGACATTTGACTAAATTTTTAAATTTTAAAACATGCCATCTGAGAAAATGCATGCTCTGTGCTAACTGCTGTCTTTGATAACATTCATGGTCCTCTGAAACAACAGAACGACATGCTGATGTGCTCAGGCAACAAAACTTGCAGAGGATAATGGACATTATCATGCCCTCTTCTGCACAAGATAAGAATATCTACATTACTCTAAATGCTTTCAGAACAAAAGATAACACTTAGCTTATTTTCTCTCAATAATTTGTTTACACATGCACAAGACACACATTTGCCCCTTATCACATAAATACGTACAAATGCAGGCAAATAAACAGAGACAAGCAGTTTCCTCTCTGGGCTTGGGAGGAAAGGAAGAGATCTATTTATTTTTTTCTTGTTTTAGAAAACCAGAGAGACACACAAAGTCTGTGAAGAATTATTCAGTATTAAGAGAGAAGCAAAAGAAAGAGAGAGAGAGGTAATGTAATATATATGTAATATGAATCAAGGAGATTTCAACTAGATTTTCAAATATCAAAATGTGTAGGTCTGACAGAAAGAAATATTTTCTTTTGACTGATATACTGAGCTAACTTGATATGAGAGCAGATATTTGAAAGAAATACATGGACACTAAAGTGTCACTCTGAGGAGAACTAGGCTGTCAGAGCATTCAGTCAAATCTGTAATTTGCTGATGAACAAGCTCATTTGGCAGACCTCTTTTCTTTTTTTTTCATACTTGGCTTTTCTTCCCATGAGTAGTCATTAAACTGCTTGCTGCTCGAGGCTGAGCCGACCCCAGGCTGGCACTACACTGGTGGTCCCTGAATCTGCCCTTACTTTCATCTGGGCCATTCTACTCCCCTCTATCCAGGTGCTCCCATCATCCCCTGCCTGCTTCTATTAAAAAAAGAGTACCCTATTTCCTCTCCAGTGACTCTTCAGAAGAATGAAATCAATCTTTTCCTTTTCAATGAATTTTCAGAAGAAGGGCTGTTCAGCTGCCTTTGTGAGGCATCTCAATTCAGCAAAGATCCAGGTCGATACTCAGTGCCACTCCAGCCCGTGCCTGTGCAGTCCACATTGTGTGCACACACGTTTGGGGGGCACAGTGCCACACAGTGATGCTGTGACTCCTCCCTCTGGCCATGGGAAATGCTGTTGGTGCTGGGATGACTCAATTACCTTCTTCCTTTTACTGGAAACATGCTGGGAATGTTAAAAAAAATAAAAATAGTAGGAGCTGATCTGAGATGTGACCTGTGCCCTCAACTCCCCTCAACCTCTTTAACTTCTTTTTCCCCAGTAACTCAAGGCTGCATTTGCCTGCACTTGTTCTGTCTATGCCTGAGTGTTTTCAGCTTCATGCCCAGTTGCCTGCCTACCTGAGCACTGTGGAGAGCATGTTTCCTCTGTGAAAGGAATGTTAGCCTGTCTGCTTGAACCAGGAACTATTCCTATGGGGAAAAAGAACAATTGCTGTTGAATTACAGGCAGGCACTTCTTTCTGAAAATTGTTGTAGACAACAGCTGAAGTTCACTGAGGTGAATGTGAAGATGTGTAATGTAACTTTTACCTGCTCCAGACTGACCCTTTTTTTTGGTAAGGAGGGAGTGCAATTTTTTACACGGAGAGAATGGATTGTTCTAACACCCTTAGTTTAGAAGGCATGACGTTGTGAATGGAGGATTCTGGACTTTTCCACAATCTTAGTTGCAAGTTATTTCTTTTTATGCTGGATAAAATAAGTTCAACAAGGAAGGTGAGGTCAGAGCTGCTTTCCATGGCTTTAGCTCCCCACAGTTGACTTATATCCTTAAAGGCCTTGAACAAGATCCGTGTCAAGAATAATTTAAAGAAGATTTTTTTTTTAATTTGGAGTAAAATAGTTTTGTGATCCTACCATCAGAGCTACATCATGAGGCCCTGTGTATTCCTTCTAGCTTTGTGTTACATTTTTTGCTATGTGCTGGGATATGAAATAAAAAATTCCAGCACTCCTTGCTAAAGGCATATAATGAACATCACATTACTTTTCATCTGCAAAACACTGCCAAGAAAGTGGAAAACAACAGCGAAGAACAACATAACCTTTGTTACTGCAGAAGCTTAAATCATAGCTGAAACTGAAACCTTCTCAATCATGTATGCAGTTTAAATGCCCTATTCTGGGAAATTAAATAGGAAAATCCATAGAACTAGGAGACATATCATATTATTAAAAAGGAAAATCTACTGAACAGTATTCCTTGTAAATTTTGTAAATATTTTCATTACAAAACCAATCAAAATAATATGCTGGTCTCATGAAAGTCTGAAAATTTTCTGTGATTAGAGCTGTAAGGTCAAGGCAAGAAAATACAATTAAAGGATCTCAGTTTATTAGAATTTCACCTAGAGGAATTGGTTTTGGCTCCTTTTTTTTCAGATTTTTGTGTGTTCTTTCTCTTATTACCTTCTTTTTTCTCCAGTCAATGAAAACTGATAATTTCAATTTACTTCCAGGTTTATGCCATGTAACTAAGATGCTATCTAGTACAGCTGGCTTTTTTTCATCTTTATCTTCTCCATTTCCCTAATATACCACTGAAGTCTACCCACAAATTTCCTAAACCTTTTCTCTATTCCTCCCACTCTGCTTTGTGTTGCTGTAGAATCAAGGCTGTGAAACATACTTTTGAATGGCCCACTGACCATTTTCAAGTGATCTTGGCTGATTTTGTTTTTAGGAAATGGAATGTAGAACAACAATTTTGAATAAGTCTTTTGAGCTGAAGTTGGTAGGGCAAACCTTGGTGCCAACAAGAAATTTGGGCTGCCACCTTGTGGATTTTTCCAACTACTTTTCCTCTAACCTTATTTATGTGTCTGCCCAAATTGCTTTGGTAACTCATTCAAAGCTAGACCTTTACTATATTTTGCTAGGATAATGTCTGAAATTCATCCAGAATAAAATCATAGACATTTCTCTGACATTTATAAGAATAAAACACCACTCCAAAAATTTTTCAGGTGTAAATAGCATAGGCTGTCATTACAAGCCTCAAGTTCTGGGCACTGAGAGATCATGTCTCCATTGCTTGGGCACTTTTGCAGAGTGTTTCCTGAGGAATCAGTGTTCAGCCATCTGGTTTCTGTCACAGGTGACATGATACTGTTTTGTTAATACTGTGCCATCTTCTCATGGCTAGCCAAACCTGCTCCTTGCCTTTTCCATGCATTGATTTCTTCATCTGCTCTCTAAATTAACTTCTTTCTTCATTTTTATTTCCCATTTAAACCTATTTTGCATACTTGTTGTAGATAAATTTATATTATTACATTTAGTCCTCAGAATTTTCCATAGTTAATTCAATCTCCCGAGTTAGAAAGAATAAAGTTTCCCTTTTGTTATGTGATAAAGTTAGTCAGAGCATGTAAAAGTAATTTTGTTAACTGGTACAGGGGCTTTTCCTATTTATAGGGCAGTATTTATAACTGCAATAAAGAGGTCATTTATTAAGTGAAGCATTTCTTTGTCAATGAACACATTTCTTGAACAAATGGAAGCTGGGACAGAAACTCCAGATTAGCATATTTCTCTGACAGTCTTTAAAATGATCTGGTAAGATCCAGGCTCTTCACTGTCACCAGATGGGGAACATGCATCTTTTAAGTATTTTTACCAACTCTTTTTGATTTTGTTGCGAGCTGAAAAAATATTTTTCTGTGTGGAATTTAATAATTCCAACTCTGAATACTTTTCTTAGTAATTTCCTCCACCTTTTGCTAATATTGTGGAAGGGAATCTAGCATGTTTTGAACCCTAGATTTATATGTGTCTGAAGCTGTGGCTCAGTTCCTGGAAGAGAGGAATCACATACTATTGTCACAGACAATGTGTCATTTTAATGTAAATTGAACTATTCAATTTCTTTTTTGCTTCCACAAAAAAAGTTTTATTCCATCCACAGACATTTCACTTTTTTTCTTAAGAACAGATATCCCACCAAACAAAATTGCTACATTTGGAATGACTATTCCACAGACCTAGCTAAGCACCAGAATATTCTAAGGTGTACCTTGAACATCTAACATCTGAAGCAACCCTTACTCTTAAGAAACAAAATCTAACAAACCATAATTCTAAAAAATAAAATCCCACAATGTATTCTGGAGTATACAACACCTTGTCAATCTAACAGACTCTTCCCACTATCCCTTCACAACATGCAACATCTAGCTCATCTCATGGCCCTAAAGCTCAACCCTGAAGAAATCTTAAAGGCCTATAAAATTTATATTCTATGTATACTGGATTTTAATTTTTGGAAGATATGTAGCCTTAATTTTCTGTCCATATGCTACATTACCTGGCTTGGGTATATGGGAGGAGGAAAATTTCAACAAAAGTTAGCACACTATACTTTGTTAGCTTTACAATCACATCTTTGCAATTTCTTTCAGGCCTCCTCCAGGTTTTGTAAATATTCATCTGAAATCTTCCCAGTTATTAGCATGTCATCCAGATAACAGACAACACCACTTACCCCCTGCCTTACTCAGCTCATTATTCTTTGAAACACAGCAGGTAATTTTCTGCTCATACCTAAATAGCCCCTCATGTGTGTTTGTCATCAGAATATTTTTTTAATTCTAGCTGCAAAGCCACCTGCAGGCACTCTTGGGACAAGCCCTGTTTGGTTAGCTGCTCCCCACTCAGCAGTTTGCAAATAACTATTCTGCTCTAGAAATCCAATATTGTCCAGTTCAAGCCAAAATAGTTGGTGATTTCATTTTTCTGACAAGCTTTTCTCTATTGTCCTCCCTAAAATACAGTTTGCTCAGTCCATTCACTGACACCCAGAGTAGGAAACAGGCCCTGTTTTCCAGTGGACTAAGCTACTTAACTACCAGGTTTTGCAAGGTTTATGGCACAGGTCTCCTCCTCAGAAAGGTAGACATGATTTTGTCACTTGCAGATGACATTGCAGCTACACCTGTTATTAAACCAAGCCTGTAATGAACACTACTTCAGTTTGAATTTTCCTACCATATTACACAGTTGATTAGCTAACTTCCACTACAACTTAAGCTTAGGGAAACAGTTTCTCCACCCCCTTCAGCTATGATTGCTTTCAGCATTAATGAAGTATATTTGTAAATTTCCATGACACAAAGACCTACCCGTTAATCACCAATTGTCCTTACACTATCACAGTACAGTGTGCTAAATATGTTCATTTTCTACTGTGCACAGCCAGTGCTCGGTTATCCATAGACAGTTTATTTAGTTGACAGATTAATCGTACCATAGATGCAGAGACACTGGGGGAGGCCAGCACACTTCTGGCAGCATTATTCATGCAAGCACAGCTCTGTGCAGTTGTTGATACATTAGTCTCACTGGGTGCACACTGACCCGGCCAGGGAGGATGCAAAGGACCAAATACATTTCCAGCCTGCTCCAGCATGTGCAGGAAAACCTGTAAGCCCAACCAGGTAAATGTTGGTTCAAGCAGACCCCCTTGGATGCAGGCAGGATTTGACTCTGTGCTGTGTTTAGGGGCTGTGTTCAGTGCTGCAGGAATTTGACAGCCAGCTTGGCTCCACTCTTTGGCAAAAGCTCACAAACTCTTACAGAGCTGTGGAGCTTAATGCAGAGGAACTCAAATAGCTCCATAATCATCATCTTAGAATGGACAGACACCATTAGTTCAACTGAGCACCCGACATACTTTACACCCTTGTATTCACAGCCAGCTCGCTGGGGTGTTCCTCTTTGTAACCATTGCCCAGGTTTCTCTGACACCCCGTGTGTTCCAGACAAGCACCTCCCTTCTGGCTCTGCAGCTTCTGAAATGAGTGATGCTCCTGCCTTGAGCTGTACTTCCCCAGGCACTTGGGTGGAGATACAGTGAACTGACTCAGAGAATGGACTCAGGTTCAAACATTTAATTTCCAGATTACTTAGCAATTTGGTCCATGTTTGACCAAATACTACTGCCAGCCCAATGGAGGCAGAGGCGTGGAGATGGAAATGAAGGACTGGGGTGAGAAGAGGACTGCCTCTTGGATGTAGCACTGTTTTCTGCAAATTTAAGGTGCTTGCATAATTAAGAACTTACTTTTAGGCATCAGAGTGGTTATTGAGAATCTTTTACAAAATGTTACTGAAACAACCAGTAGCAGAAAACATTTTTGACTTGCTAAATACCATAGTAATTTAGCCTTCTAGTTGATTTTGAAACTATTGTTCTGTTAAAAAAAAAAAAAAGAAAAAAGTGCAGCATAAGTTTTTAATCATTTCCCTAGAAGTTCTGTAATGCCTTTGTCTCAGTAAGTTCCACTGTAAAGTATAATTTTTTAAAGACCATGTGTGCTTTGTATCTGGCAATGCCAAGGAAATAGCTTTTGTATAGTGGAACCTTCCATAGGTTTGGACAAATTTGCTGTCAAAGCCTGAATCTCAAAATGTTTCCTGCTTGCATTATATATGTCCCTTTTACCCAAAGCAAACAGTTTA
Organism: Leptocoma aspasia; assembly: GCA_013399835.1. Lineage (NCBI taxonomy): Eukaryota > Metazoa > Chordata > Aves > Passeriformes > Nectariniidae > Leptocoma > Leptocoma aspasia. Next base: position 406,091 of record VXAX01005155.1, read on the forward strand.
TTTTTTCTCTTTTTTTATTTCAATATCTAATCCTTTGCCTGTTTTCTGTTTTCTGTTCTGCTATATGCAGAGGAGTTAAAAAGTAAATTGCCTACTGATTTTCATAAAAACAGGCTCAAAATATTGCTTCATTTCCCTAGGATGTAAGACAATAACTCTGAACTTCCAGAAATTAAAGGCAACTAACACAGAGGAATAATTTATCCTCCCTTGCTGCAGGAATTGTAAATCATAACTGAAATTAAAGCCTAAATCTTGATCACACACTTTATATACCCTTGTTCTACAAGAGAAGAGCAAATCCTTGACATTTAAAGCCGAGCTGAAATTGTGTAGCTGAAATTGTTTAGATTCTGTTAGAAGTGCCTTTCAATGCAGTTACTCTCTTTGGTCCAGTGGAATCACTTAAGGAGAATTTTATAGATGTACTCCCTAAACTTGTTATCCATTCTAACTCCCATATGAACACTTAAAATACTGCTAGAATCAAAATATTCTTCTAAATTTAGAGGAAAAAAATGTAATACTGAAGGGGAGTTTGAAAAAATGTGGTAATTATAAATTCAACCTAGATCTCATTTACAGTGGTAAAAATCAAGAAGTATTCTCATTTCTGTAATGCACAACTGGGAAGGAGCTGGCAACAGAGGGAGGAATATAACTGCCTTTCTCTCTGGGACGCATTATATAATCCCAAGTAAGAACAAAGCTGTGAGCTACATTTATTAATCACAAATTTGAGGGAATAATTTCTCACACCACTATGGAAGAGATATGATGCAGAAGTATTGCATTGATCTAAATCTACAGATTCAGGTCTCACTTTATAATTTGAAACACCGCTTAATTTGGTCCAAAGATTTCTAGCCTACTTTCAGCACAATAATTAAAGGATGTTGAAGGATGCTGATGCCTGTTGCTGGCTGACCTAGGAGATGTGATTTGGAAACAAAAAACTGAAAGAACTGAGTGGCAAAGATTTAACAACAGTGCTGAGGAAAAAAAAAAAAGGAAAATAAAGGAAAATAAAGTAACAGAAAATAGAGCATAGAATCAAATGAAGGCTAGGCAGAAAGAAAATCCTGATAAACTAGTGAGAGATGGGGTGAGATTCATCAAATAGAAGAAGATATGTGCAAGGGGAATAGAAAGGTAGTAGGAGTTAGAAGGCTTCACCATTTTGCAAAGTGTTTTCTGAACTTATGAGTAAATATTTGAAGTAACATAGTATAATTGCTTTTATTGTCTGTCACCTTTGGGATAGAGCAGAGGAATACACTCTCTACAAAATAAAGAGATTGCACATGTATATTTGCCTGAGTATAATCCCAGGCCCATTATCTTCAGCAGAAAAATCACCTACAGCTTCAGGTATTTGTAGACTTTTAAACCCCAACAGCAAATGGCTGAAATAAAAATAACTGTTTTCCTGGTAATTTTTTTGGGTACTCCAGTTGCTCAACCTCTAATACGTTTAAATGTTTCCAAAAGACGGTTAAGACAGGTCATTTATGGATTAATTACAGAAACTCTTAGAGAAATAAATCCAATTATGTCTACCTGTGAAGTCAGCATAGCTACATGCTATATGTAAGTGGAGTGAATTTATTTCAACAGAACTGGAAATGTTATCTGTGCTTCACATACAGGCAGATCATGATAACAGTTTCAAAGCAAAAAGTAGGAATTGTGATGAAATTTAAATGAGTACACTTAGCAGACAAGGTTTATTTTTAGAAAATGGAGCTGAGGGGATTCTTTCTGAGGGGTGTCCATTCACAAAAGCCATTTATTGTAGTGATAGTTCAACAAAAAAAAGGTTAAAAAATTAATGATTATGCTCTCATTACAAGATACAGACAAAAATCTTGTTTAAAGTATACGGACTGATGATTTGTTTCATGTACCCAAAAATAAAGCTTCTCAATATTTCTGTATGACAGGGTGAAATCCCAATTTTTTCTAAGAGATACAGGTTACATGAAAGGCAGTAGGATGTATTTTGTATTGTACTATCTTTTAAAACTTATATAATTGGAAGAACTCAACAAAGTTTTGGTCATGAGCATCTAAAGGACATTTTAGACAATCTGCTTCACATGGAATGAAAACTACCACACACTACTTAAATGGACAGTGTTACAGCAGTTCCCTGCCTGCTCATCAATAGTTATACATGCAAAAGACTGGTGCCATTGTAAGCAGAGATAAAATGCACATATGAATCTTGACTTTCTACTGCATCCAGGATTTCTCATTTAAAATCTGGGACCAATGAATGGTTTCAGACTAACTGCTTCCAGACATTGTTCTTTTTTGAGAAATTTCAGGTTGTGACAGTTCTAAACTGCAGGAATAATTTTTAGAAGCCCTTCATTATAAAACTTCAGCATCTGTGAGCCTACTGGTTCATTATATTTTCAAACATTCAGAAACAAAGAGAAGAAAGGCCTGGTAAAATGGTCCGGTTACCATGGCAAATATATATGTGCATTAGCATTTCCAAGGAAAAAAAGTAATCCATTGGTCAGGGAACATGTGTTTTTTTATTTCTTATCTATATGTTTTGGAACAGGTCTTACTTCCAGCAAAATAAATTGGCTCGTAAACACTTAAAGCATTATAAAGTAACCACATTTCCTGGCAAAATATTTCTTAAAAATAACTTCTTCATGAGATATGAACAGTGCATTCCAGTATCTCTTCACTAAAAAAGGAATGTATTCCCAATGAAATACAGAGAATCTGTGGAGTTCATTTAATTGTTCAGTAACAGTATAAATTTTGAAGGAAAGTACTGTGGCCTGTAAAACACAGTGCAATTGCAATTAAGATCTACAGAGAAAGCTTAGATAAATAAAGAAGATATTAATAGAACTATAGCACAGAAAAGGTCAACTGGTTCCTATTTACTTGATAAAATTAAAAGCCAATGTATCTCGTTCATACTGGCATAATTCCACACTTTTCATGGAGTTGATGGTGGCATAATAAAGATCAGGAAGCACTCCTTACTGCACACACATTTTGAAAAATGGTGAAAGGCAGCAATTCGGCAGATTTTGGAAAATATCTCTTTTTTTTTTGACTAAACTTAAAGGAAATGAAAGCTCAAACTGAAACTATCTTTCAGAAGGCTGTTACAGACCTACTGGATGCCCATCTAATTATGATATAAATTTCTTCACATATTAAAATAGTGCCTATTTTAAAAAAATGCAGAGGAAAGGGACATCCTGGAGAAGATAGGAGTCCATTATTGTTTGTTGTACTATGTGCTGTTCAAAACAGGGCTGCTGAAACTCTCCTTGATATTTGTGATACAGGTTTTCAGAAATAATCCTTGTTCCCTCTTTAACAAGTACTTATGCAAAGGAAAAAGAGCTCTCAGGAACAGCCAATCTGTTGCTTAGATGGCATGACAAATTGTGCCCTTGTCAGACTCACGCACTTCTCATTTGCTGAAGCTAACACGGGTCGCAGAGTTAAAAATGGGAGTAGAATACGGCTTCTCTATAAGTGCTTTTTAAGGCTCTCTTCTTCTTAATTGCCCACCCTATTTTATATTTCATTAGTTCATAAGTGCACTTAGTTTTTCATGCAGCTTAGTTTTGAAGCATAAGAAACTCTAAAACTGAAAAGCATTTTTGTTATTGAACTCCAAGAAGTGCATCAAGGCACTTCCCTTAGAATGCAGCAGTATTTGGAATATTTTGGTAATGAGGAAGGGCAGGGCTTATTGTGCTTGAGTTACTTTCTTGGTTTATTTCCTTTTCAAGTGAATTTATAAATTGTTAAAGAATCTCTGAATGACAGCCTTGCTTTCTATTGCTATTTACAGAACAGGTACAAGCATGCACTTCTTTGCTGCAGTCATGCTAAAATGTCTTATGCAAAGGTGGATAAAGTGGGGTACTAACCAGAGACACATGCATCTTCTACATAACTTCTCAAACATTGTAAAACTGAGCAAGAATTGGTATTTATTAACACTTGCTGCCAACATTACAAGGAAACCATTACCTCTACCCAATACTAAACATAAAGTATTGGATAATTGAATGTATTAGAGGAAATAGCAATCACATTGCATTGATCCTTTAAAAATATTGATGCTTATACAACATCAGTATTTATTTATTAAAATGTTAATATTTAAGATAAATATTTACTATATTTATAAGTTTGGGACAATTTAAGTAATTTTTTGTGCTCAGGTTCTCTATAACTCCCCAAGCCCATGAGACATGTGGTGCTTATGCTGAAGTATTATTTAATTTAGTCTCTCAAAGCCCATCTATCTTACTATGTGTTTTTTAAACCGATTCAGTTTGCAGATAAATTTTAATCTTTTTTTCCCCTTCATTCTCATCAGATAGCTAAAAGGAATGGCTTAGGACACATTTAAGATCTAGTTGCCTTCTGTTGATTTTTGTGACCTGTTTCAAATTTTATGCACATCATTATTTTCTTTCTTCCTTTTTTCCTTTCTTTCTTTTTTCCTTTTTCCACCCTTCAGGTGGGAAGAGGGGCAGGCAGGGTGAGGTGCTGCCAGTGCAAAGTTAACCTCTAGCAGCTGTTACCTTAGTGAGCTATAGCAATAGAGAGGAGGTATCCTGAAAATCGTTACATTCCTTTATGGCCTTTTCAATTTGCTGAGACAAGAATGATGTTGGCACACAGCACAGTGTCATCCTGAGGTTCTTGCTAAATGGTAGGGTCTTCTGTTACTGTTACTGGGTGCTGTTAAAATGTTCTGGGACAGTTTTATCTACTTTCTCTGCTTATAGTGCTTCCCTCGTGAAAATTATCCTTTCTTTCTCTGTCTCCAGACAATGCAGCCTGAAACTAC
>VXAX01005156.1:0-17512 GCA_013399835.1 Leptocoma aspasia
CCGCTCCGCGGAGGGGCCGAAGGGGCTGCACCTGCCGCCCGCCGCCGCCCACCCCGGGCCGCACCCGGCCTCGCCCGTGCGCCGCGCCGCGCCGGGGAGCAGCTGCCTTTGTCTAGAGATTGACCACGAGTCCTGCCCTCCCCGTTCTCCCCGCGGGAGCAGCCGTCTCATCCGGCGCCTCTGGCCCTGCTGGGACCGCAAGTCCGGTCTACCGTGTGCTGCTACTGCCCCGGTGGCATCGGCAGCAAAAAGCACCACTGGGCAGCACTGTTTCCACCTGTCCCTGTCCCAGAGATACTGAGCAGCACTGGTCCCACAGGTTCCTGTCCCCGGGGTACTGAGCTGCACTAGGCAACACTCGAACCACACGCAGGTTACTTTCCTAAGGGGCCTAAGCAGCACCGAGCTATAGATTTCCCCTTTTGTAAGAGGAAATGGCCTCAAGCTTTTCAGAAGAGGTTTGGATTTGGTATACGGGACAATTTCTTCCTCAATACGGTTGTCAAACACTGCAGGCACCATGTCCGGGGGGATTTAAAAGCCATGTAAATGTGACACTTGGGGACATGGTTTAGTGGTGGGCTTGGTAGTGCTGGGAAATGTTTGGACTCGTGGTCTCAGAGGGCTTTCCCAAATCACAGTTCTGTGATTCTATAATATTGGACAGCACTGGACTACTGGACTCACTGCCAGAGAGTGGATGTCCTGTAAGGAGTCCCAGCCACATGGGTGGTCCCCAGCTTGAACCTGCTGATCTCCTGTCCTGGGCCCCATGAGCTGGAGTCTGGCAGTGTGAGCTGTCAGCAGGGTGGGACAGTGTCAGAGAGTGGCTGGAGAAGGGTAGAAGTTGCTGCAGTGCCCTGTCAAGCACTGCCTGTGCTCTCCACCTAAAGACCTGATGCATGGGAACTACACTTCCAGGAGGGACCCTGGGGAAGGACACCCATTCTACACTGAATTCAGGTCAGAGGTTTCTATGAAACTTCACACCTCTTGGCACAAAGGGGAGAGAATAAAGAAGGAGCAGCAGCAACCTGAGCTTTCAAAGGTATTTAAGCATTTCAGCTTCTTCCAGTGCAAGCACTAGAGACAAAAGGTGAAGCTCCTAGAGACCAGGTCCTGGACAAAGACTGCGAGGAGATCATCCAGCTGATGAAGGTCTTGAGTCAGGGTCACAGAACCACGGAATGGTTTGGGTTGGAAGGAACATTTGAAGCTCATCCAGTTCCACTCCACTGCCGTGGGCAGGGGCATTTTCCACTAGACCAGGTTTCTGCAAGCCCCATCCAGTCTGGCCTTGAATGCTTCCAGGGACTGGGCAGCCACTGCTTTTCTGGGCAACCTGTGCCAGGGTCTCACTACCCTCACAACCAAGAATTTCTTCCCAGTAGCCTATCTAACCCTGCTGTCTGTCAGACTAAAGCCATTCCCCATTGTCCTGTCACCCCAGGCCATCGTCCAACATCCCTCTTCAGCTCTCTTGGAGCTCCTTTAAGCAATGGAAGGGGCTCTAATGTTTCCCCAGAGCCTCCTCTTCTTCAGGCTTAACACTCCCAACTCTCTCAGCCATAGGAGGGATGCCCATAGCAGATATGTTCCAGTCCTCAGAGCATCTCCACGGCATCCTCTGGACTCCCTCCAGCAGCTTTATGTCCTTCTGATGCTGGGGCCCCAGAGCTGGAAGCAGCACTGCAGGAGAGGTCTCACCAGAGCAGAGCGGAAGAATCTCTTCCTTACCTGCTGCACTGGGGATCACCCCAGGACACAGGGGGTATCTAGCCTGTCAGTGCGCATGGCCAGGGCATCCTGAGCTTTTCATCTGTCAACACCCCGTCAAGACCCATCAAGTCTTTCTCCCCAGGGCTGCTCTCAGTCCATTCTCCACCCAGGTGCAAGACCTTGCACTTAACCTTGTTGAATTTCACGACGCTGACACACTACCCCCTCTTCAGCCTGTCCAGGTCCCCCTCAATTCCATCCCTTCCCTACAGCATGGTGATCACACCACAGATCTTGGTGTTGCCAGTAAACATGCCGGGGTACCCTGAATCCCACTGCCTGTGCCACTAACAAAGACACAAGTCTTTGCCCTGCTCTTTCCCTCGCCCTTGGCATCTCTGGGCCACTGGCAACATGGAGCCATGGACCTTTGTTTTGAGCCAGCACAGCCACACAGGTGAATCTAGGAGCATGTCTGGGGTCTGCAGGCTCCACTGCATCCCTCTGCAGGTACTTGCATCCTCTGCACTCTCTTCCCTTGCTGTGTGCTGCACTACAGGCCCAACCCACATTCCCAAACTGGGAACTTGGCTTAGTGTATTGAGATTTTGCACCGAAAAGAGCTATTTTGTTTGCTCTTTGCTAGACTTGCAGACCTTCATCTCTCCAGTGTCATTTGCCTGTGGGGAGAAGGGAGGAATGTACTTTAAAGTCATCGTGGATGGGCTGCTGCTTCCCTAGTCCACTGTGAATCCACCAGCTGGGACGTTCAGAGCAGCAATAGATATTAAGGGATTAGCACTCAAATCAAATCAGTTCCTGTCAAATTCACCAGGATTAATGTCCCCATGGTCTACACATATAGGCAGTGGATTGTATCAGTTACACAAGATCCTCTGACTTTGTTATCTGCTAGGGAAAACTGAGGCCCAGACCCGCAATTACTTGCCCAAAATTTCCCCCAAGAGCTGAGTGTAGAGCTGGGACTTATTTGAGATTATTTTAAGGACCATCACTTTAATCTAATCCCTATTTCCACCCTGAGTCTCAGGTTTAATAACTTAGGTTCACTCCTTTGGGGGAGGGGGAGGAGGGGCAGGGGGGGAAACCTGCTGTGGGGCACCATGGGATGCCCTGAGGACTGGGACCCATTCCAGCGCTCATTCATCTTCTCCCAGCAAAGTGGCTGGTGGCCAGGTTGGTCCCAGCACTCTGCAGTGGCAGTAGTGGATGGTGGGAGTAGGGTGGCTGCCATGTATGGGCCATCCCACACCCTGCTAACCCCAATTGTCTTGGCATGAAGACATCTACAAGGAGTCCCCACCTTCCCAGAAAAGCTGGTTCCCATGCTTGTTTATCCCAGCCTCTCTTATTCCCCAATAGATGTTTTTGTCTTGCAGTGGTCCCCAGACAGAAGCAGCTGAGAAAATCAGAGCAGATTTGGGTGCAAGGACCACCAGAAGGAACAATCCATCTCCAGAGGCCAGGCAGGGACCATCATGTCTACATATTACCATGGAATCATGGAATTTATGTGGAAAAAGCCCTTTGAGACCATCAAGTCCAACCATTCCTCCACCACTGGCAAGCCCTCCACTACACTATGGACCAAAGTGCCACACCCACATGTATCCCCACCATCCCACATGCTCCAAAACCCCTGGAACTCCTTCCATGTGGCTGGCATGATGCCTACCTCTCTCCCTTCTTATTCCCCTTTCCAGATGTCATTCCTGGTATTTAAGAGACATGTTTTTCTCAGCTCCACATACTCAGCTCTGTACTATTTTCTCCTCAAGAGAAAACTCTCCCCCATATCCAAGAAGCTTCTTAGAGTCCTTCTGCAAATGGCAGCACAGTGTGTGAAGTCCCAGGAGTGTCACAGAGGCTAAGAATCATAAAAAGCCTGGTGGAATGCTTCTACTGCTCCTGGAATGTTTTGGTGTGTTTCCTTAAAAATGCTCAGTTTGAGGTTGATTTTGGTGTTTGTTTTTTTTTTATAAATGCCAGATAATTCTTGCTTGGAAGCACACAAAGCATTTCTGGGTGGGCATTGCTGTGTGGATATTGCTGGGTAGGCATTAATGGATAGACATCTCTGGGTAGACATCTCTGGGTAGCCCCCTCCACCTGTGGGGAGTAGAAGGAATATGCCTGGTGGAGGGCATGCTGTCTGTGGTGGCCCGTCCCCTCCCTGTAATGTTGCCTGTCTAATGGGGTTGCTATAGAGCATGGACTTTCCTGGTCCAGTCTCCTGCTACAAATTTGGTCAAACCAGGGCTTCATTGATCCATCTCACAGGAGTGAGGCCCCAGTGATGGCCAGTGAGATCCACCAAGAAACTTTCTCCAGGTGCATTTGATAGTGGGACCTTACCTTGACCTCCTGGCTGGAGGGAGAGGGTTCTGGGAGACATGACAGCAGTCAGAAGTCCTGACACAATGTCTCCTACAAATCTCTCTTGTTTCTCTTTGCTGGAGCTGCTGGCGAACCTGCACTGGGCACCAACATGGGCTTCGTGTCTTTATTTACTGCTGGGAAAGCGAAGTGATGCCAGTGCTCTGTCGGCAATGCTCCATCTCCAAGGTCTCATATCAATATTTGGCATGAATACGAAACAAGCCTTGCTTTGCTTTCTGCTGATACTCCTCGGCAAGAGGATTGAATTCTGTGGGCTCTGAATAGCCAGGCTTTGTTCTTGAGCACGCATTGTGCAGGATACCAATTCCAGCACTAATGGAGATGTATTTGCTGATACAAAGCAATTTGCCCCTTGAATACTTTCCCTACAAATGGGCTCTACATGACACTCAGAGCTGTGAGCTCTCTTGCTGTGCATGCAAGGAGATACCTTCCTTCCTGTGAAGACACACCAGCTTCCTGGCATGGTCTGAGCCATGGTACACTTTCCTACTTTGAATCATGGAATCACAGAATCATTAAGGTTGGAAAAGCCCTCAAAGACCACCAAGTCCAACAGTTCCCCACCACTGCAAAGCCCACCACTAAAATACATCCACAAGTGCCACATCTACATATCTAATCCCCCCTGGTCCTGCCACGTACATAGACACATCCATGAGAAAGTTCAATTCCAGCAAGTTTTGGGGATTTTTTTTCCCTTTCTGATTTTTCCACCATTTTCCCTCACAAACCTGAGGAGTCTTTCAGCGAGGGAAGAAAACAGCAAAACAGAGAAAAGCTTTTCCATTTCCATTTATCCTGGGAACAGATAAAGAACAGAGAAAAACACACAGAGGAACCTGGAGCCTTGTTTTTATTGCAGCGTCGGTACAAGATGTTCTCAATGAAAAAAAAAAAGGAAATAAATTCACAGTGAACCAGAAAATTATTCCCTGTGTCCACAGGTCCAACAGCTCACCTCTGATGGAGGCAGAACAGGGAGAAACACCCCATGTGTATTTTGGGATGGAGATGGGTGTCCCAGGGAGCTGTCTGGGGCCTATTGGGGTGCAACATATGCACTACATCCCACATCCCACACTGGGGCAATGCTGTCACCAGTGCCAGCCCATCCCATGCTGGAGCCATCCAGGTTTGGTGCTGCTGGCTAGGAAGGTGCTGGAGCTGGGATGGAGCTTCTGAACATCACAGGAAGGGTCTTAAGTAGCCTGAGGAGGCAAGGGCTTTCCTTGGCTTTGGAAATGGGATTTGGAGAGGGAAAGGGAAAGAAGAGGAAAAGGAAGGATGGTGAAGGGAAAAGGGAAAGGGGAAGGAAAAAGGGAAAAGGGGGAGAGAGAAAGGGAAAAAAGGGCAAACAAGGGGAAAGAAGGTGAAGGGGAGAGGGGGAAGGGAAAAGGGAAGAGGAAAGAGGAAGAGGAAAGAAAAGAGGAAGGGGAAGGGAAAAGGGAAGGGGAAAGGAAGGAGGAAGAGGAAGAGATCGGAATCAGCCACATTCTCCAGGGTTGTTTCACACCATCACAAGCTGGTCTCAGCAGCCCCACCAGCCGATATCCCTCACCAACCCCCCCCCNACAGTGAACCAGAAAATTATTCCCTGTGTCCACAGGTCCAACAGCTCACCTCTGATGGAGGCAGAACAGGGAGAAACACCCCATGTGTATTTTGGGATGGAGATGGGTGTCCCAGGGAGCTGTCTGGGGCCTATTGGGGTGCAACATATGCACTACATCCCACATCCCACACTGGGGCAATGCTGTCACCAGTGCCAGCCCATCCCATGCTGGAGCCATCCAGGTTTGGTGCTGCTGGCTAGGAAGGTGCTGGAGCTGGGATGGAGCTTCTGAACATCACAGGAAGGGTCTTAAGTAGCCTGAGGAGGCAAGGGCTTTCCTTGGCTTTGGAAATGGGATTTGGAGAGGGAAAGGGAAAGAAGAGGAAAAGGAAGGATGGTGAAGGGAAAAGGGAAAGGGGAAGGAAAAAGGGAAAAGGGGGAGAGAGAAAGGGAAAAAAGGGCAAACAAGGGGAAAGAAGGTGAAGGGGAGAGGGGGAAGGGAAAAGGGAAGAGGAAAGAGGAAGAGGAANCCCTGGAATTGACAGGGCAGTGGGAGGGCAGCTGGTGCCAGCTCCTGCAGCCCCATCCAGCAGTTGCCACTGAACCTTCTCTCCAGCCTCTGCCAGTGTCCCCTGCCTTGTCACATCTGTCAGCTGGGTGCAGGAGGGGACAGGGACCTGCCAGCTCTATCGCACTCAGGACATCACGCAGGTGACTTTTCCCAGTGCTGAGCCATGAGAATGAGGTGCTCATGGACACTAAGGGACATGGGGGGACACTCCGCCCCCACTTTCCAACCTCATTTTTCATTGCATTTCAAATTTTTCCATCCTCCCATAGTATGATGTGTCTCTGAGCCCAAAGTATGGGAAAATATCCCTGCAGTGCCATTCTCCAGGTGGCAGCTTCCATACCTGGGCTATGCCGGAGGGGACACTTGGCACACAGGCAATGGGAAACAGGGATTTAAGCAGGGCTGAAGGATCAGACCCTAGTCCTGGGAACTGTCAGGAGTCGTAAGGATGCTTCCAGGGCTCTACCAGGTACCACAGCCCAGGTACTATCCCCATAGTCTTCCCCCATATCAAGGACCCAGACCTGACCCCCATCACTGATTCCCCATTCCAGAGATGCTCAAGGTTTTGAAGATTCTTGTTGCCACCCCTGAGCCCTTGCCAGCTCTCACATTGCTGCCTGTGGAAGAGGGCATAAGGGCACCAAGACATCCAGTCCCAGGCTGGCACTGTGTGCAGACTGGGCCCAGAAGTCCCAAATCCCCTCTTCCCCCTTCCCATCACCCAGAGGCAGGGGTCCGCCCCTGCTTTGGAGATGTTAGGAGGAGTGGAGGGGCTTTTCCTTTGCACCCAACACTCCCATGCCCACAGGACGGGTGGCAGATGAGGTGGGAGACAGGGGACAGGGCAGGAACCAGGCAGCCTTGGTGACACAGGAAGAGCAGGATGGAGCTCCTTGTTCCTGGGAAGAGATGTCCCAGTATTCTGCTTTCCAACAGTGCTGGGGCAGATGAGAAGTTTCCCTGCACCTTCAGTACGGGTCAGGGTCAATCAGTGTCCCCTTGTCATGACCTATGGGTGCACCCAGAAGGGGGAATGGGGGTCCCATGGAGAGAGGCTGCCTTTGAGATGGTCCTTCAGGGTCACGGAAGGGATCCATGCAAGTGTTGACCATCATGGGAACTCTCTAGCTCCTGCACATTATCCCTCCAAATCCAGCAGCATCATCCCCAAGGGATAGCACAAGACTTCAAAAGACTCTTCCCAAAGGTTTCCCAACCACCTGCCTCAAACTATGGCTGGTGAGTGGGAAGGAGAGAGCTCACCTCCTCCAGGGTGGTTGATAGCATGTCCTCTGGATGACAGCCCCGCTCCCCACCATGCTCCAGGCTTCTTGGGGTGGGGAGAAGAAGTGATGAGGTTTCCAGGGGGAACTCAGTGCTCCTCTGGGCAGCAGAAGTGCCTTGAGGCATCCCTCCCTCCCAGATGGGGGCTCAGCTCTGCTCCCGACCTGCACAGCGGGTTTTGTAAGGACACCCCATTCCCACCATGCCTCCAATGCCAGGCTCTAGCCCCTTGGGCATCCCCCCAGGTGGGTACCAATCCTCAGGATCCGGCTTTCAAGGGCAGCACCTCATGGCGGGGCTGCGGATGATGGTGTTCGCTCAACACCGGCAGCACCAGGCGCTGCCAGTGCGGCACAAAGGTTCATGGCTGGGAGGACTGCGGGGACACGCTGCAAGGCACATGGGGCTGGCATGCTGCCGCCCCGGCTCCTGGCTGCCAGGTAGCCATGGAAACCTCCCAGCGGGATGTTGCACCGATAAATAGCCAATTTGAAGTGATTCTCTTCAAAAAGCTTTTTTTCCCCCTGAGTTTTTTTTTTATATATAAAGTCTCAGGGATTTTTTAGGTTTAACTTTGCTTATTTTATTGTTTCCCTTTATGTTATTATTTTTCTTTATTTGTAATTTGTTTGTTTGGGGTTTTTTGGGGTTTTTTTCTTTATTATTTTTCCTTTGATTCAAGGCCTGGCCTCCATGAACACTCAAGACAGAGGTTTACCATCGTCCTTGTCTTCAATAAGCCAAAACCCATTGCTATTTCAGTGGCAGCCCACATGGAAGTGGGGTGACATCGTTCAGGACCACATGTCCATGGAGCTGCTGCTCACCTGGGTATGTATTTAGGTGGGATAAATTCGTCTGTGTGCACCTAAGCATGTATACGTGTGTTTGGATGCATGGTCATACATGGAATTGCAGATCCAGGCACGCCATGTCAGTGAAAGCATACAGTGTGCTCATACACACATTTGGGAGTCACAGCCCAACAGGGGCTCCTTGGGAATCTCCCAGCAGGTGGAACAAGGGCAAACAGAGATTTTCGAGTCCTGGTGAACCAGAGACAGATGTCATCCATGAGTGGATGGACAGAGCTGTGCCTGCTCCTCTGCAGCTGCACCCATGTCTGGTGCATCTGGGTGCAGGGTTGGGTAGGGGATGGGTGCCCAGTCTGCAGGACATGTGGGACATCCATGTCACTGCTTGGAGCACTGTGGTCATTAAGCCACGGGGATCCAAAAGATTGATTCCATAGGGATTTCACTGCCTTAACCTGCAGAACCTGCTGGGATCTTGTCTGTAGCTCAGGGAGCAGGTCTGAGCCTCCACCTGGGGAAAGATGCACCAGGGAGGCTCCAGAGATGCTTCAGATCCCTTCTGTGACCCTTCTACAGCCCACGGGGACACTGAGTCCCTCCACCATCCCTGAAAAACTCATCCCTGTTTCTCCCCACCCGTCGAAGTCTTGGAACACATAGGGGAACAGGGCTGTCACCCAGGGGACACGCAGCAGCCAGGATGCTGACAACTCAGCAATTATATGTATCTGCCTGTCCCACATTGCACACATCTCCCTGGGGATCCTAGTCCCAGGGGATCCTAGCTGGGCTCCGTGCCCAGCCCTGGACAGGGACACATCAGGAATATCTCTGGGCTGACAATCCAGAAGCATTGCTGCTCCAATGTTAATAAAAAGATTGAAAGCTCTGTTATTTTTAAATAAATGCAAATTAATATCTACTTAATGGAGAAAGACAAACCCGGATCCTCATCAGAGCCAGTGCCATGACAGTGATGGATAAACAGCCATCAGCCAGAGCATCCTTGCTCAGGTGCCAGATCCACGTGCTTTGGGATGGAATGACACCACTGGCATCTACTGGGAAGAGCGTTGTCAGCTGGCTGTGCCCACTGGTCCCTGTGCCCACGGGGAAGGTGCCCCTGACAGGGAAAATCCCAGTCTGGCTCTCATCTCTGCCGCCCATCACCATCTTGCTTTAGTCATGTCTCCTCGACCAACTCTAGCCATGCAAAGCCAAGGGCAAACATCCCTTCCTAAACACCTTCTCCATTCTCCCAAGACACCAAGCTCCCAACATCTATCACCTGCAACATGGCATTGAGTCCCTGGCACTGCCAGCACCCCACTGATTTTGGGAGGCAGATCCCCCATCCCATGGGACCCCTAGGCACAACCCACCTATGCAGCCTTTCCTCCCCCCCATACCAGTCCAACATTTATCTAGCTATTTAAATTTCCTTCATTTTTCTTATTAAGCCTGCTGGTGAGTGGGAGACTGCCAGGGAGAAAGCTAGGAGTGGACAGAGCAGAGGGAGGGGGGAGAGCATTGTGAAGGATAAAAGGCTTCAAGCAGCTTGGCCTTTCCTCTACCCCTTCTCTTTTTGCTTTTAAAACGCTCCCATGGGCTCTTCTCTCCCTTCCCCAACATCCAGGGCCCCTTTCCATCACTGGGCCAGGCTGAAAGTGGAATGGAGCGAGGGGAGGGGGGTTCCTGTGTCAGTTTGGGGAGTGGTAGGTTTCCTCAAATCACTCCCCAGACTGATCCCATTTTCTGGATGGATAAACTGATAGCTGAGGGATGAGGTGAATGCCTTGGGAGCATGCAGAGTGTGTTGGTAGCCACATTCTCTGATTAAAAAAACATAGATGGAGAAAAGGCAGGAGGCAAGGAAAAGGGAAAAATAATGGGAAAAAGGCTGGAAAAAGCCAGTGACAGTTTAATGGGGCTGTTGATGAAATAATGACTGGTTTAAAGTCTGCTGGAGTGTGGCTGCTCTCTAATAACACAGGACCTGATAATCTGCTGAGTTCATTACTGAGCAGGGAGGGGGAGTGCAGGGGTAGAAGCCACTCAGTGGGACACAGAGCTGCTGTGGGTGCGGGATGCAGGGGAGAACCCCTGGCTACAATCTGTACTGGTGCCATGGGGTGATTGTGGCATCATGCCGGGCTGTCCAACCACCACCTGGCTCCTCCTCAGGGTACCTGAGATGAGGATGGTGAATGTGGGGTGTCCCCACCACAAGACACAATACCCAGGAATGGCAGCACTCAGGGCAGGCAGCATCTCAGGAATGGCAGCATTGTCCTTGGTGGCATCATGACCATGACTCAAGCCTGGCATTCAACTAATCTATGTCTCTGACACACAAGGTCACCCATGCTCCCACCATCACCAGACCAAGGAGAGGTCCATGGCATGGAGAGGGACAGTGCCAAGGGCTCCAGCACTCCAGGAAAAGGCTGTGGGTCTCAGCCAGGTCCCAGCTGAGTCCCAGCCTGTGGCTGTGGAGAAGCCAGAAGACACCCTCACATGCCCAACCCCTATCAATGTCACTTTATTAAGTTGTTTGTAAATGTCTCTGCAATTAATCACTTGCCGATGTACGGTGTCACGTGGCACTCGCCTCCACAGCACTATGAATAGTGAGAGCTGGAGAGAGGCATGATCTATCCTGCTCTGGAGTGTCAGGCTCCTGGATGGATCCATCTCTCCACAGGGCAATGCTGTACCAGCTCAGTGCAGCAGTGGTGCCGCAGTGTCCTGGCCCCTCCTGTCTTCACTGGGCTTGAGGACATCAGGGCAGGGGGTCCCCAGTATCATCACTGCATCCTGGCTACCCTCAGGTGGGTTTGTCAGGAGCTCACTGCCCATCTCTTTCCCCAGGAAACAGTATGAAAGTGAGGGGAAACCCAAACCTCATGCTTATGGGATCCAGGGGTTCCTAGCACCACCACTGCATCCCTCCTGCCCACTCCCAGCTTCCCTCAAGTGGGCCACCAGCAGCTCCCTATTGATCCCTTCCCCAAGGAATGTGGTTAAAGGTGAAGGGAACCCCAAATCTCATGTTCATGGGATCCAGAAGGGCCCCCAGCATCCCCCTGCTGCACCCACACCCTGCCCCTGGTCTGTTGAGGGGTGCAGGGAGGACAGACCCAGCCCTGGCTGGAAGCTTGGCTGGTTGGGAGCTGCAAAGAGTTTGTTCAGCTCCTGGAGCAGAGCAAGATGAATGGGTTGGATGTCCTAGCAGTGAAAGAGTGGGAAGGAGGATAAGAGGGACAAGTGCCTGGCCAGAGACACAGGTAGGCTGCTGAAGGAGGCGGTGGATTGAGGGAATGGTGGTGGAGCAGGGAAGAGATAGAGGTGGGGAAGGAGGTAGGGAGAAAGGGATGGATGGATGGATGGATGGATGGATGGATGGATGGATGGATGGATGGATGGATGGATGGATGGATGGATGGATGGATGGATGGATGAGTGAATGGATATCTAACAAAGTTGAGCACTAATGGTATTTCTTGGCACATCCCTGGGGTTGGCACATCCCAGCCCCAGAGTCCTGGGCACTAGAAGCTCCATGGGGCAAACTGGCACAGCAGAAGGGGTCATGAAAACATGGGTGGTGAAGGCTCTCCCGCTCTTCCCAACACCTGGGTCCTCACCCTGCCACAACAATGAGGGGCCTGAGCTACACACTGGTATAATTGAGGCTTGCGAGGTGCTGTTTTCAGAGGGAGGTGGGGACACAGATGCCTCCCCTCTGTCTCCCTCTTGGTGGCTCCTCCACCCCTTCCAGCACTGCAGGTGACACTGCCAGAACCGCTGCCACCATCCCGCACCTGGCAGCGCCTGCAGGTGATTGACAGCCCTCCTGCTCCCACGCATGACTCACCAACAGCCCCTGTGGTGGCTCAGCACAAGGAGGGGGCGGTGGGACTCAGCAGGGAGTGATGCTCCCAGCCCTGCAGTTACACCCAGCCCCCTGCATCTCTATATCCCTGGGGACCAGAATCCCTGCCTCCCATCACCCCTGCACCTCCACATTTGTGGGGATGTATCCTCACATCCCTGGAAACCAGGGAAAGCAGAGTCCCAGATACCTTCTGCCACTCAGGCTGAGCTCCAATGATGTTCCCCACCATGGAACATGATGGTTGTGAGATGAAGCTCAGAAGGTTTCCACAGCGAGTTCCAAGGTCACAAGCACTGGCAGGCAGCAGCAACACACAGCATCAGCCATGGGATGTGGGGAGGAGTTCCTATGGCTGCCATGATCCAAAGAGACAGCTCCCAACCTCTGGCTTTGAAATGCCCATTGTGCCTCACACTGCAGGGGCCCAGGCCCTGAAACACACCTGCATACATGTTTCTTGGTAGTTCCCACCCAGTCCTGGTGATCTACAGTGGCAGTCCAGCACAGACACCAACTCTGGTACTGGCACGGCATTCTGGCTGCACTGGCAAGGCTCAGCAATCACAGCAGATTGTTGGACTGGGGTGGCACTGCTCTGTCCCCAAAAGGGCAGCTCACTGCTTTCTCCATGGCACCCATTCTCTGGCAACCACCCAGCAAGTGCATCCGGGACCGTCCCTCTGCACTTCCAGGTTGGCAGCTCCTGGTGTCCCCTGCCCTGGCAGAGACCTGAACACTCCCACTTCGTTTCTTAAGACCTTTAATATCACCAAGAGGCGGCAGTGGGATGCAGGGGCTGCTCCTGCCATCTCCATCCTGATGGATGGAGGACAGAGACCAGGGGCACCCCCTTCCCAGTGTTGGGTGAATACTGAGGCTCTTGTCACCCTGCCCTACCCAGCATAGAGGGGACCCTTCCCCAGGAGTGGTGGGAGGATGATGATGCCAGTACCTGGGGCCAGGCATGCATCCCATGGGAAGGGCTAGTCCCGCATTCCATAGGAAGGGCAGCTCCCACCTGCCTTATCATTTTAGAGGAGAAAGACATAAAAATAGGGGATGGAAGAGGAAATGTAAAAGCCCTCAACTGCAGCTCCCAGCCAAGCTCTGCTTCTCCTCCCGGAGCTGGGAAAAGAAGCGGTGGCCAAAGGCAGCTGGGGCACAAAGTTGGGGGGCTGACATCCTGTGGGCTGTCTTACAATGGCTCCCAAGCTCAGCTCTGCTGGGGTAGGAGGGTGGCCTCGCTGCCATCTCTCCTCCTGGCTGCCTGTGGTCCCCACAGCAGAAGGTGAGAGGGCCCAGTGGAGGCTCTGGAGGCAACAGGACCCCTGGCAGGTGCCAAAGTGCAGGGCTGGTGCAGGACCCTGAGGGCTGCCTCACTTGGAGATGAACCTGTGGCACAAGTGGAGAGCAAAGTGTCAGCAAAGGGAACAGAGCAGGCACTTCCAACCCCTTTCCACCTTTGGGGACACGTGACATGTCCTCAAGCCAGGATTGCAATAAGACAGACAGAGCCATTGGCTCTCACTGTCACCAGATCATGACAGGGGGTGCAGGCAGGGGGGAAACTCACTGGCATGTCAGTTTTCCAGCTCAGACGTTCCGCAGAAGCTGGGGACAAAGGGCAGACAGATCACCTTTCACCCTCAGCCTCCTCCTCCTCTGTGTCTGGGCATCACTGGCAGCATGTCACCCAGGGGGACACAGGGAAAATGCCCAGCAAGAGAAACCATGGTCGCCCCAGGGTCACTGCAGTCCCAGCACCTCTTCCTATGCTGGCCCTGTGGCAGGGGACACTCACCCACTGTCCCCTGAGAGCCTCGGTGTGCTGGTTCCCTGTACCAGACCACACCACCACAAGCACACTGTAAAGCACAGCCCACAGTAAAGCACCTGGAGGCTTCCCACTGCCCTCTGTTATAAACCTGAGCCTGTGCAGGGGTTCCAGGGCAGCAAAGATGCTTCTCTCTGCCCTTGGGGCATCCCTGAGCACCCACTGGGTGATGCCCAACTGATGCTGGTGGGGGATTTCCCTGGCACAGTCCTGTCCCCCAGTTTATAAAAGCAACAAGGGCCCAAGTGATTAGCTTGGAGGCAGTGGGATCATCTCTGTCCCACCACTTTGCTCCCGCGTGGCTGGGCAAGAGTCCAGCACAAGCACCCGCATGGTTGAGGGACACTCGATAGGTGACAGCCCCCAGGCAGGACAGCTGTTGCAGACAGACAAGACAGCAGGATGGGGACCTGATCTGTGACCAGGACAGAAAACCCAACCCTGTTAGGGGAAAAGTCAGGAGCATGGCAGCATCCCCTCTTTTTGCATCACATGATTTGGGACTCCCCTGGACCCAGAAGACTCCACCAGCCCCTAAAGGATCAGCTAGCCCCCCTGCAGATCCATCACTGGAGATGATACAGTACGTAAGTAATGGGAGCAGGAATGGGAGCCAGGATATCCCCCACCCAGGTTTGGAGACCAGGACCCCCCCATCATGTGATGCAGGGGGGATGCAGCCCTGCATGGAGAGCCATCCAGTGTCCCCAGATCACTCACAGTTATGGGATCAGTAGCAAAAGCAGCCACACTGTTCCTCATCTCGCTCTCATTGCCCCGCAGCGGGATGAGGGAGATGTTACCCAACCTGGCATCCTGCTGAGGCCGCACCACCCGCATCTTGGGATGCTCCGAGGGCCACAGGGCACCCTCATTCTGCAGACAGAGGGGACAGTAATGGAGACAGGAGACTCATCCACCCCAGGACCTCTCTTTTGCCCTGGGGTGCTGGTGTTTAGGGATGCTTGTATACCCCAAAGCGTTTCTGCTGGCTAAGTATCCCTCTGGGACTGTCCCCCATGGGGTGACCCACTTTTACAGGGAGTGATCATTTGGCCCACTCCCTACCTGCACCTGGAAGAAGGCGGCAAACCACTCCCGCAGATCAGCCTGGGTGTCACAGCACAGGTACCTGTGGAAACAGTGTCAGCAGCCAGAGGAGGTGGTGGAGGCAAGTAGGGTGTCCCCTCTGCCCAAACATCTCCCCCTTCTCTTTGAACAGGGACACCTGCCTGCTCCAGAGACCTCAGCTGCTGTTCTGCATGAGACCCCAGGGGACTGAAGGGGACAGCCACAGGCCCCAGGGGGAGCCTGTATGGGGCCATGAGTGCTCAGCCAGGCTGTCTCCATACATACAATGTCCCTGGCAATGTCCGGAGGGTGCAACTGGATGATCTGCAAGGTCATTTCCCATCCAAATAATTTCATGGTTTCTATGATTCCCCATCTACCCCCACCATGACAAAGGCTCCAAGAGAGCTGCCACGTGTCTGTCTGTCCCAGTGAGAAGTTTAATATCCCGTGTCGCTTTCCCTCACCATTGCTGCTTCTCATGCTTCTCGTTTTCGTAGAATACTGTAAAGCCCCAGCTGGAAGAGGGGAGTGAAAACATGAATCCCAACAGCCCAGGCTGCGTCCTCTGCTGGCCAAGTACCCCAGCAAACCCCTCTCATTCCTACAAACCCCCATCCCTGCAAACCCCCAAGTGTCCCTGTAACTGCCCCCTCCAGCCCCACAAACCCTCGCCCAGTTCTGCAAATACCCCCAGCCCCACAAACACCCCCGAGGACAGTGCCAGGAACAGGGCTCCGAAGAAGGACAGGGCAGGGACAGCGCCGAATACAGGGCTGTGGACAGGGCTGGGGACAGTGCCAGGGACAGCCCAGTCCCTGCTGGTTGGACCAAGCTGCAGCAGCATCCTACAGGGCTGCTCTGACACCTGGTGGCAGGAGGCCTGGCCAGCAGGGGACAAGTCCAGCAGCCAAAACTGTCCCTGTCCTTGTCCCTGTCCCCATCTCCACTCCTATCCTCATCCTTCGACCCCACAGGCCACCCCTTTGCTGCTCACCACGTCGGGGGTCGAAGCTTCTTTTTAACGCCCAGGTAGACCTTCAGGTTTCTAACAGGCCACTCCTTCTCCGGCTTGTGACTCTGGGGGAACAGGGAACCGACACTGGGCTGGCGGCTGCCAGACCTGCTCCCACACACCACAGTCCCCACCGTTTCTGGGATAGGGTCTGCCCCCCAGGAGGGAGGAAAAGCTATAGTGATGTGGTGACAGGGAGGAGGGTGAAGCCCAGCATGGAGCACAGCATGTGTCTGCCACCCATGGCAAGGGCCACAGGTAGCAGGAAAGGGACACAGGTGGCCTGTCCCCCCTAGACAGTGCCAGTTGCCTTCTGAGCTGGGACCAGCACTGGTACGTTGTGACAAAGTCTCGAGAGCCTTGCACTAGACATTCCCCATGGGATCCTACCTCATACCCCTCCTCAGCATCATGGTCACAGCCATGGCATTGGTGGACCTGGACTCACCTGCCCAGAGCATGTTCCTAAACATCCCACTGCCATCATGGCACAGCATGAGGACCCTTCAGAGGCTGCACCTTGCCATGACCCAGAAGCAGGTGCCACACTGGGGACCCTGGGGACCCTCCATCCATGTTCACATGCAAACAGTGTTGACTTACAAGAGCCCAATCTAATGCCCGTGGGATGGGGAAGCAGCTCAGCCCATCCCCATCCTCTCTGGTCCCTTCTCCAGACACAGCTCTGGATGCCTGGAGTGAAGGACAGCGAAACCCCCAAGCCAGAAGGGCCAAATGGGTAGAGCTGGTAACACCAGGGACAGTTCCAGTGATTGGCACATGTGTGCTGCAGGATTGGATTTGGGACTTACCCTGGATTGGCATGGGAGCCCCTTCACCCCAGCTAAGTCCCCCATTCCGCTCCCTACTCACACTCTCCAAGGGGGGGCTCCACTGCCTCAGGCTCTGTTCAACAGAGAGAGGTTAACGCAGAGGTGGGGGACCCCTCCTTGCAGCCGCCCTGTGCCCACAGGCAGGGCATAGGGATGGAGTGGTAATGTGCTAGGGTGCAGTGTTAGATCAGGGCATCCAGGAACTGGGGGACAGGGAGTGGCTGTCACTGCACAGTCAGTATGCCAGCATGTTCCCCCTCAGCCCTGTCACTGACCAGGAGCTCTGGGATCTGCTCCAGGTCTGGGTGACAGCACTTCTGGGGCCAGCTCTGGCACTGCCCACACTGTCCATGGCTGCCTGCACTGCCTGAGTGATGCCAGCCCACATGGGTCTGGTGTCCTCAGGGAATCCCCACAAAGTCACAATGTGGCAGGGCAAGGCAGGGCAAGGCAGGGTGGGGAAGGGCCAGAGAAGGGCTGGGGAAAGGGA
>VXAX01005156.1:18495-40595 GCA_013399835.1 Leptocoma aspasia
CGTGGGGGCTCAGCCCCCCCAAGAAGGCCACAGCCAGACCCTCGCCCCCTGTAACAGCAGCCCTCCGCTGCTGCAGAGCCCTGGCATTGCCCCTCAACTCCCAGATCAGGCAGGGCAGGCAGGACCAGCTTCCCTACTGCTCTGAGCACAGGATTTGGCCATGACACCATATCAGGGGGCTCCAAGTCACATGCTAACTGAGCTGGTGCCTACTTGGATCCCATACCATCCTCTTCCCCATTCCCAACCCCTTCTCCATCCTCTCCCCTCCACTCTGCATCCCCATCAGNCTGCAGCCAGCTTGACCCCATCCCATCCCATCCCATCCCATCCCATCCCCTTCCTTCTCTCCCTGCCCAGACCATTGTCCCTGCCTCTCACCAAGGTAGATGAGCATGCTCTCCATGGACATGTGCTTCTTCACCACCAGGTAACTCTCTGTCCCCAGGCAGTGCAGGATGGGCAGAACTTTCTCCGAGTAATGCAAGGGCCGCTCTGTCAGTCAGGGGACAGGCAGGTCTCAGGAAGCGTACCCAGGGCCAGCTCCCATCCAGAGAGTGTCACACTTGTGTCCTGAGGGTCTGGAATGGTCTTGCCACGAAACTATGTCCCCAAGTGCCACATCTACAGGTCTCGTCAATTTCTCCAGGGACATTCCAACACTACCCTGGGCAGCCTATGCCAGGGCTGGACAACTTTTTAGTTGAAGGAATTTTCTCAAATATCTAGCCTAAACCTCCCCTGGCATAACTTGAGGTCATTTCCTTTTGTCTTGTCACTTGTTACCTAGAAAAGACTGACCCCCATCCACTGGCAGCAGGAGCTCAAGGCACCAGCAGGTAGGACCAGGTTCTCATCCTGTTTGTGTTGATCTCTCCCTTGCTGCTGCCTATGGCCAACATAGGGCTGCTCGCTTTGGTGGCCAGAGAACCTGGACACCTCCCCCAATCAAGCTTCAAAGGCACTTGAACTCCTAAGGATACAGACAGACGCCCTGGCCCAAACTCCAGCCCATCTGCAGTACCCAGCCATGTGCAAGCTCAATGAGGTAAGCAACTGTCCTCCCCTGAGCACCTGGAGCCCATCCCAGATTGCTCCATGGTGCAATCACAAGGGGAGATTTTTCATACCAGTCCCTATATCCATTCCCATCTCCATCTGCATCTCTATCCCCATACCCATCCTTACTCCATCTGCATCACCATGTCCATCATCTTTTCATCCTCATCCCCACTTCATTACCACCTCTAACATCATCCCCACCTCCATCTCCATCTCCATCTCTCTACCCCTCATCACCACCCTCATGCCCCTGCACCAACCTGCCTCTTCCCTCTCATTCACTTCAAAGCAGCTCCAGTAGTCCTTCTCCTTCATGACAATTTTCCGCCGGTCCAGGATCTCAAAGGTGAGCTCCTCAGCCGTCATCGTGGCTGGGATCTGAGAGGGAGGGGGTAAGTCTCCATCAGTCAGTGCCCAGGGCCCTTCCATCCTCACACCACAGAGGTGCCAGCTCAGCATGAATCCCCATGCCATCACAGAGGTTTGGACATACAACAACATAAAGATCTCCCTGTCCTCTCTTCACCCTCTGCACCCTCTTCCCAGCCACTCACCTTGACATGCTGCTCTGTCTCTGTCTTCTTCTCCTCCAGGTAGACAGTACAGATGAAGTCCCCAGCTTGCTGGAAGGCAATAGTAAAGTGCTTCAACCTGCAGCTTCCCATGTGTGGGTGAAATCCCCCCCACAAGTGTGGACATCCCTTGCCCAGGGCATGTCCAAGAGATGCTACAGTAGACACTGGGGGCCCCAGAAGAAGACGTCCCCACGTCCAGGACCCACCTGTGTTCCGCTGGATGATGCCTCTCGCATCTTCATGATGGCTGTGATTTCATCCTGCTGCTTCTTCATCTCTTGGTCATTGACCTGCCAGGGAAGAGAAGCCATCAGCCAGACCATCCTGGCTCCAGGCTTCGGGTTTCCAAGGTTTGAAAAGACACGGTCCTCTCTCCCCTTGTCTCCAAAGCAAGATGTCTACAGACAGAACAGACCTGACTTTCTCCTCCTTCCACCTCTCTGTTCCCTGTGAATGTCCACATACTGGGACCCAGGGGTGAACCTACGTTAAAGATCTCCACATAGTGACTGATGAGGTCCTCCACGACACGTCCTGCCTTGTAGTCCTTCCCATCTGTCTGGAAGAGTGTGGGCCCGAAGACAATGGCCAGGTTGTGTGTGTTCATCTGGTTCTCCCCAGAGAAGCACTGGATGCTGCGGGGAACTCCGTCAAGATTCTGCCCCAGAGCCTTCCCCAGACCCCTCCCTTCAACCCCCATGCAGGACATGATGTTTGGCATCAGGCACAGCTTGACCCCAAACTCCTCTCCTTTCCTTGCTTGGGACATGAGCAAAAGGATAAGGGCTCTTCCACACCCCAGAGCCACCAAGGACCCCACAGTGGAAAAGTTGATGCCCAACGGGTGGATGCCATACCGGAAGAGGTGATTGATGAGTGCCTTCAGTGTGGCCTGGTTCACCAGAGGGAGGGCAGCCAGGAGCTGCCGGTACTTGCCAACCTTTGTCTCCTCATCCTCCAGTGCTGCCAGAGGGAGAGAATGAACATGGAGGAGCACAAAGTGGAGATTAAGGCTCAAGGCCATACCATGCCCTCTACAGACTTCCCCTCTTCTGTCCCAACATTGGGATGGAGCATCCCAAATCCATGAGGCCAGAGAACATCTCAGGTCTGCAGAGCCAGAGCATGCCAGAGTTGAAGCATCCCAGAATCATGGGACCAGAGTAACCCAGCATCATAGGGCTGGAGCATCCCAGCATCATGGAGCCAAAGCACTCCAGTTCCATGTGGCCAGACTGTCCCATCTCCATGGGGCTGGAGCACCCTAGCTGAATGGGGAAGGAGCATCTCAGCTCCATGGGGCTGGAACCTGCCAGTTCCAAGGTGCCAGAGCATCCTTGGGCTGAAGAATCCCAGGTCCATGGGGTGATAGCACACCTGCTTTATGGGGCTGAATCCTCCCAGATCTGTGAGGCCAGGACACCCCAACTCCATGGGGCCACAGGAGCTCTGTGGCTCTGCAGGGCTAGGTCACCCCAGATTCATTGGAACAGAGTATCTTAGCATAATGGGACTGGAGCATCCCAGCATCATGGGGCCAAAGCATCCCAGCTCCACAGAGTTGGAGCATCACAAGACTGGAGCTCTCTGAAGCCAGAGCATCCGAGCTCCATGGGGCTGTAGCTTGTGTGTTTTTCTGCTGGGTGCATGCATCTCAAGTGTCCAGTGAGCAGATCCAGAAGGGAAGAGGGATCTGGCTGTCTCCCCTGGCTCAGCCCCACCCTTGCCAGAGCATGAGTCTGTACAGGGGCAGCATGAACACACCCAGCACTGGAGACCCCGGCAGAGGGGAACATGTGGAGCCCAGACATGTTTCTCCAATACATGAGGGGACAAATTGGCTGCACAGAACTGGGTAGCCCATGCCCCTCCTCCTGCCACCCCCAAGCAACCCCCAGGGCTCACCTGTTGCCCACAGCCAGTCTGGGGCCCACTGCCGAGTGAAGAGCCCATCCCCAAGGTCACGGAAGAAGCGTTTGAGGGTGTTGGCAACGTCATCTACCTGGTGCTCGCCTTCTTTCAGGCGGACGCAGCGTGCATCCCGCTGCAGCACCTCCAGAAGGCTGGTGGTCTTGGAGTTCTGCCCGCTCTTGCGGTAGATTCCCTCAGACGTCAGCCCTGTGATGGAGCCAGTGGGGATGAGACCCCCTCTGCAGGAGACAGACCCCATTCCTGACCCACCAGCTCCCCATCAAGCACTGCCAGGTGCCACAGAGTATCCCATCCCACAGGTGTTCCTGTGACTGGAGATAAAGCTCTGCTAGGGATGGAGCCCTCCCACAGAGCTGGAGCAGATGTTCAGGGAGGGAGGGAAATGTATCACAAGCATGTAGGGTTCTCAGCCTGCCACACCACACCAGTGGGGTGACCTGAATGCCACACTCTGGTCCCTGCCAGCATCCCAGAACTTGACCATACCGCACTGAGTGATGTAGTCAATGCAGCGATCCACCAGCAGTGGGACATCCGACTCCGTCAGCTGCTGCTCCGACAAGGTGTCTCCTGAGCTGCCCGCAGCCTTCTGGATGGCGTGGACCCAGCCCAGGAAATCTAGCTTCCGCTCCCCTTGGATGTACAGTGTCCTGCCAGCAGGGCACACCTGGGCTCAGCAGGGGGCTAGGTGTTCCCCCACACCCCAATGCCTGTCTGCAACCCCCAGGAAGGCTGGCCCTGGGGGCCTACAGGTGATCCCAACTCAATTTTGGGGGTCTGTAGTCATGGCAGGGAGGGTAAAGACACTCCAGAACAAGGAGGGGTATTTGGCTGGGGGGGGCCCTCTCCCCCACCTTCTTACCTCCGCCTCTCCACCAACACCAGAACCTCATGGTCCCCCCGGATGGCTGAAAAGGAAGGCAGGGAGCCCATCGCCTATGGGAACATGGGGTGCCACAGCTCCCCTAGACCCACATGCTGTGGGAGGCTCTGCCAACAGGTCCAGCTCCAGCCGAAATGGGACAAACAGAGATGGGGAAGAGGATGGAGTGGAGGAAGAGGATGGAGCAGGGGAAGAGGATGGAGAGGGGAAAGATGATGAAGAGGAAAAAGAGCAGCTGCATTCCCTCTCATTCAAGGGACACTGAGCTCCACAGGAACGATATCCACCAGCCTCCCACCAAAAGCTAGGTGTGCCCTAGGGCAGGATTTGGGGGACATGCCCTCCTCCGCAGCCAGGGGGTCCTGCCAGCAGGGCAGGGGTACTTACAGAGCTCCTGCAGCTTGCGCAGCTGGAGAGGCTCCTGCTGATGGCCATCCTCAGAGCAGACATGGAGCATGGAGCCTACCAGGGCAAACCAGCCCTCCTGGGCACGCTCCAGGGTGAGACCCCCTTTGTAATGCAGTCGGCCAAGCCGCTCAAAGTCTAATGCCAGCAGCTCCTCGGCATGGGGGTGGACAAAGGACTGAGCCAGGGAGGAGAGGAATCCATCAGCACCACTGTGTTCAGTTGCCACCAGCACCCAGGGCCACCCCAAGCCCCTGCATCCCACCTTGGCAATAGACTTGAGCCATTCTCGAGCAGAGTCAGGGCTCTCCAGCCCGAAGAGGTATAGTCGATCTGCCTCGGTATACACCTCAAATGTGCTCTTGATCCTTCAGGAGGGAGGAAAAGGGGAGCCTGGGTGCCCAGAGGGACGGGATAGAGCGGGGTGGGCGATAGGGGTGTTCCAGGGGTGGGAGCATCCTGCTGCATGGCTGCTGATGGCTCTGACAATGGCTGATCTAATGTGGGATCCTCCCACCACGGCCCCAGGCACTACAGCATCCCTGTGCTGCCAGACACGTTCCAATAGGGGACACAGAGACTGCACAGGGACCACAAAATGGTTACAAAGGAGTTGGACCAGGGTTCCAGAGGGATTACAAAGCAGCTGCAAAGAGGTCACAAAGATGTTACAAAAGTATTGGAAAGATGCTCCAAAGGGGCTGCAAATTATTTACACAGAATCCTTGCAAAGCCATAGGTTCAGGGCCCATTGGTGGGGTTGGGGACTACAGTCCCCTTGTGCCACCCCTCATGGGGGCCACTACAGCTGTGCCAGGCCCTGCAGGAACGGAGGGGCTGTTGGGGTGCTCCAGGGGAGTGCAGCCTTACCCATGGGCATGGAGTGGGTTGTTCACCAGGCAGACTATTTCCTCCACCCTGATCTCGCCATTGGGCACAGTGTTACGGTCGTTCTCATAGTAGCTGAGCACACCATCCTGCAGCGTGCACCACCGCCGGCTGAACTCTGCACAGCACAGGAGAGCACTGAGCAGCCTCCCTGAGCTCTGGCCCGCCCCATGGCACCCACCAAACCAGCCTGACCAATGGGACCAATGGGTGCCCATCTGATGTGACCACACATCAAACCAGGCTACCAGGTGATGCTGCACTTCCCCGCCACCTTTTCAATGCCTGAGAGAACAGGGGAAGGTGCAATGTCCCCTCTCAGGGGAAATTGCTATGCATCTCCCAGCTCCCTTTTCCCTGTCTCACACATGTACCTTCTGGGCCCTTCCGCTCACTGATGGGCTTGACCATGGAAGGGGTCTTGTAGAGGAAGCCATTGTGGGTAATGGAGGGCAGGTGTACAGAGTAGGGCTTCTCCTCACTGCACCTCCTCACCATCTCCAGGCGTGGCGGCTCTGCAAGCAGGGAGATCAGTCTGTCATGGAGAGCTGCCCTCCTCCCCCAGCCCTACAAGGCAGCTGCATTTCCCCATCTCAGTACAAGGAGCATCTCACAGGCTGCACCTGGAGTTCCCACCACAGCACAGCTGGGGTGCAAGGAACAGTGCTGGTATCAAAATCCAGGGCTGCCTGGGAGTCATTCCACATCCTGAGTCCTCCCCAAAGCCCCTCCCTAAGCACAGAGCTGGGACTGGATAAGAACAATGTGGGAAGGTGGGGTCCAGGCTCCCCCACCACTGACGTCCCTCCCAGACTGTTCCAGGACCCCACTGCTCTGCAGAAGGTGCAGGGCAGAGCATCACAGTCCTGCAGCTGAAATAACAGCCCAGGGCTCTGCCACTGCCTCCTCATCTGATCACGGTCATGTCCCCTGCCTCAATTTCCCTACCTTGCTAGCAAGATGCAACCCCCCTCCCTCCGCGATGAAGCAGAGATAGGATGCAGGTACACCCCTAAATCACACCCAGGCCAGAGTGTAGGGTGCCTGGAGCTCTAGAGATTGGGAATCCAGGATGAGGCAGATCCCTGGTCTCCCAGTCCAGCCTTGCTTCAGTGCTAGGCTCATCCACCGCATCAATCCCAGGAGACTGGAGATTGCTGGCCCCAGCAGTATGAGCCCAAGCTTTGGATTTCTCTGGGTCACTGGGGTGGCCTGGGAGGCCTCACAGCTCTCCCAGACACCTTTAGTGATATGTCAGGAAGAGCTGGGCCAGCCCCAGATCTGGACAAATTCCAACTTCCACAGGACAGACTTGGCTGCCAAGGCGAGAAGAGAGGTGACAGCTGTGGCAGGTGCTGGCCAGCCCCCGACGCCTCTGTTCCACCTGCCCAAGTGTTCCTGCCCACTCACCCAAGGCCTGTACTAGGGTGCAGATCCCATGGGAGCCGTCAGCCCCCCTGGAGTCAAGTTCAGGGGCAGGGGTGCACATGCAGCAGAATGGGACTTGTCATTAGGAGGTCAGCCCTCCTGCTCCAGGGACATGTTGGAGATGGGGACTGCCCATCTGACAGAGGAATGTCCCTTGAAGCTGCCTGGAATGCCCACAGCATGCCAGGATGGTGTGGGAATACTCTCTTCTATCCCTTCCGGTGCCTGCAACACCAGCCTGCATCCCCAGCTGAGCTCCAGACCTGTGTTCCCAGCTGGGATTGAGCCCCCAGGGATGCAGGGGTTCCCCAAAATCTCTCTTCCCTCTCGCAGGGTACACAGACCCTCAACAGTGCCAGCAGATGAAGACCCTCCTGCCACGAAGCTGCTGGGCAGGACACAGAGCTGGGACCAGCTCAAAACATAGCTGTGTCCCCCAGAACCCTCAGCGGCAACTCCGGGAATGTTGTCAGTGGGTGTGAGCCCATGGTGGAGCTTCAAGGGGGTCAGCCCTTACCTGAGGTTTTGTTGTGGAGCAGGAACTCCATCTGCAGCCGCTGCCCACTTCTCTCAGCCAGGGCCAGGGGCGTTGGGCACTGGGGGTCCCCAGTGTCACAGGTCACCGATGCCCCACAGAAGAGCAGGGCCTGTGTCTCTGCCAGGTCACTGGTGGTGACGGCTGCACACAGAGCCTGAAGCAGAGCCAGGAGGCCAGCAGTGAAGCTGATGGCTCCCACCGAGGAGAAGGAGAAGACCCCCAACAAAAGGAGCCGGGTGCAGTGAGCTGCTGCACCCCCGGCCGTCTCCTGGGCACCTCCCAGCCTCCTGGTTAGAACAAAGGAGGCTCAAACTGGTAGAAAAAGTTTGGAGCCGGCAGTGAATCCCTCCCTTAAGGAGCTGGGGTGAAGTCATACGGCAGCGGGGCGGGCCGGGTGAGCCAGAGTACGAAAACAAACAAGCCCACATGTGAATTCCCTTGGCTGACCGGGCCCTCCATGCACCCCCACCGCTTGTGCAAACACTGGAGAAACCATGGCAGGGGTGAAGCCATGGCGGAGCAGGATGCAAAGGTCAGCAGCCAGAGCACCAGGATGGCATTCCCTGTGCGATATTCCCTGTGTGGCACTCTAGTCTGGCACCCTGCCAACAGCCAGCACCGGGAATGGGTGTCATGGGTGGTGATTAGGAGTGCTGGCCAGGTACTCTTGGGGAGGGATGTCAAGCTTCCTCAACGGGGGTGTGCCCCCAGCACCAGCTCCCCTAAGCCCCACCCAGCCCAGAGCTTGAATCCAAAACAATTTCCAAGCCAGGGAGAGGTAAAACCTGGGGCTGCCTGGCTGTGGTAGTAAGATCCCATCTTGGACAAGGCTCTCCAGCCTGGACATGAAGCTGGTCACACCCCATGGCAGAGATGTTACCCTGTACGCACAGCTGGCTCATTCCTCCGGGAGACCCCAGACTTTGGCTTGGGGTGCACAGTGAGGACACAAGGTGTGCAATGGGGGCTGGGGGGATACAGGCAAGGATACAGGCAGGGAGGGCTGGTCAGTCAGGGCAGTCTGCTTGGACACAGACTTCATTTCCAAAAGAACCTCAGGACCCCAGCTCAGCACTACTTTGCACCCAGGCAGAACCCCCCAGCAGGTGCCCATCCCTAGGGGCCACTGACCCTGTCAAGCTCCTCCTGGTTGCCGAAGAGTGGGTGGTAGTGGCGGTACTTGCCCTCCCGGTATTTGGCGATGAGGAAGCGCCTCCTCTCCTGGCTGCCACTGGTGGGGCTGATGGCCTCACTGGGAGGCACATTTGCAGCCCAAAACTGGTTGGCCGTTATGTTGCCAAACTGCTGGAAGAGCTGTGGAAACAAGGACAGGCAGACGCCAATGTGACAATACTGCTGGGGCATGTGGGGGGGGGGGCTTTGCTGGGGGCAGGGTGCTGCCCTGGAGGAACAGGGGGGTGTAGGAAGAGCATGAGTGGTGTAGGGGAGTGGAGAGTGGGGGTGGGCAGGTTGCAGATGCACCCACCCACTGCAGGCACGCAGCATCTCACAGCCCCCATAGCCACCAACTCCCCTTCCTGCCCCAGAAAATCACATCCGGAAAGCAGCACCCAGCTGTGGGAGGTGGAGTGGTGCTCAGCACCCATGGGGAGAGATTAAAAGTGCTTTTGGTGGCCCCTTGCCATCCCGCTACCCACAGCTGAGCAATGCCATTAGGAGGTTTATCAAGGAGACCTACATCACCTCAATACCCACGGGACATGGCCAGCATCCCGCAGTTCTTAGGGGTGGAATGAGTGCATGCGAGAGTCGAGGAGGAGCGGTGCGAGCTGGGGCCCTGGGGATGCTGGGGTGGTTTCAGGCAGTGTTCCCAGAGAAGGGAGGGGAAAGGGAGCAGCCACAGACAGCAGCTGGAAGCATTTGGGAGCTCGGGGAGCAGGCAAAGCTGGAGGCGGGGGCTGCGCGGGTGGGACGCCAAGCAGGAATGCAGGATCTGAGCAGGATGGATATGAAGAACGGAGCCAGACAGGCTCTGGCGGTGGGAAATGGCTGCCAGGTTAGGTCTTGAAACAAATTCCAGCTCCCCCTGCCCGCCCATTGCCGGCCCTGGCTGTGCCAACACATTCCTCAGCACCGGCGGCCATACCACTTCAGGGGACTGCTCTGCCCTTGGCCCCACTCCAATCCCACAGCCACAGCCCCACAGCCACTCCAGCTGCTCCACAGCTGTGTACCCACGGACAAAGAGACACCATCTGTCCGTGGCACATGAACTGTCACTTGTGCTCACTGGCATGATGAACTGGCTGCCAGGGGTCCACAGGGACAGAATGAAAGGCTGCTCAGGGTCCTCTCCCCAGCCAAGCCACACCATGGTGTCCCCCCAAAGGGCCTGGAATCAGCCTGGAAGAGCCCTGCCATGCCCCAGCACCCCCCAGCCCACAGCCAGCAGCTCCATAATGCAGAGGGAAGAGGGTGTTGCGCCCCAAAAGGGCTTTTTGGGACTGGTCTGTGCCACTACCTCAATCAGCTCCTCAGTCCACACCTTCCTGTCCAACTTCAGGCTCCGGACTTTGGTGATGCCAGGGCCCAATCCCCGATGTTCCCCTGCCAGTGAGATGAGCCATTAGGGACCCATTTTGGGGTGGGAAAGGTCTGGGCATCCCCAAGGATCCCCATTTGTGCCCCTCTAGATATGGGTACCTGCACATCTCTTGCAGATGACAACACAGAGGTTGATGGAGGCCCAGTCGGGTTTGGGGGAGCCGCAGTCGGCACAAAAGCAGTTCGACTCCACCGCCCAGATCCTCTCGGCCACCTCCGAGTTGGAGAGTGCCTCAGTGATAGAGTGTTGCATGGCTTCCACCCATTCCTCCTTCTCCTGCTCCGAGTCAGCAGAGAAGCTGCCAGGAGGGATGGGGGTGAGATATACATGGCTCAGGGTGGACAGCACCCTCAGCACTCCCTCCCCCCACCCTGGGCTCACCTGAAGATCCTATATGGTGTGATGAGGTCAAAGCACCGGCGATCCACCTCCTTGACATTCCCCACATTCATCTCAATGTAGGTGATGCCAATCCCCAGCTGATAGTCCTGGTCAGGGAGGGTGGGCAAGGGATGAGGGGTGGATGCATGATGGGATCCAGTGCCTGGGAGCTGGGGTAACTGTGTCCCTTCCCTGCCCAGCTCTCATCCTGGGTGTACCTAGGGCACCACAGACTCTGGAAACAGCTACAGTGGGTGTGATGCTCCTGGGAGATCCCAAGGCTCAGAGCCAGCAGAGAAGGAGGGCTCAGACAGCAGCACCCTGTGGCTTCTGTCCCTTTTTTGGGACAACCCTTCCCACTCGAGGGATGGCAGGCCTGGGTACCCTGGCTCACTGCTGCTCTGCTCAGGCTGGGAGTGCAAAGGGAAGGGGTCCCCCATGAAAGAGCATCAAGGTCCCCCACGGTGCCACAGCCCCTCCAGCAACCCACCTCCGCATTCTTGTAAAGGAACACCTTGTCCCCGGCCACCACCACAAAGAGCTTGTGCTTAAAGCCCCGCAGCTCCAGGAGGCCAGTCTTATCAGCTAGCTCAGTGCCACTGTCAGTGGCTAAGGACATCATTGTCCTCACTGGAGCTTTGCTCTTCCGCTCCTCTGCAATCTGCTTCAGGGTCCATATCCACTCATTGCGGTCTGCTGTGGGGTCAGAGGCAAGATGGGTCAGGATCAGCCTGAGCTCAGGAGCCAATGGGACTCATCCCTTGGGGTGGGAAGGGAGAGCAGCTGGGGAACAGGGACCCCTGTCACTCACCATCATTCTCGGCCCGGAACATGAAGTTGCGGTTGTTGGTGACAACCTCAAATTTCTGGTCCCCAACACTGGAGACGCGGGAGATGGAGGAGACGGGAATGAGCCGCTTGGAATAGGTATCCTGGGTCAGAGAGTCGGGAGACACGCTGGTCATGTCTGTGGCCTCGGGGAAATGGGGCGGTTAGTGCCCCAGGTTCCCAGTGCTCCAGCTCCAATGTCCAGGAGGCCCTGAGCCTCCCACATCTCATCCCCAGCACCAAGCCATGGCTGCTCCCTGGGATACTGACCCTTGGTACAGCCACATCTCCGAGTTGGGATGCCCAGACAGAGGTGGCCCTGCTGGGGCAGGTCCTCTGCCACCTTCTCATCCCAAGCCCCCAGATCCATCTTCTCCACCCACCTTTTCACTGTCAAAATAGCGGAGGTAGTCAGTGTCAAGCTTCACCCAGCGCTTCTGGTAGATGTAGGACCTGGGAGGGAACCGGAGGGACCCATTGGAGGAGATACCCTTGAACTCAGGATGATTCTGCTTGTGTGTTCACGCCCCAGTTGCCAAAAGCCTGGGGCCACCTCAGCATTGATCCTGCCCTGTGTCCCCAGCCCTCGATGTCCCCAACCCTCCATCATGTGCCATGTCCCCAGCCCTCCATTCTGCCCTGTGTCCCCAACCCTTGATGTGGTGCTATATCCCCAGTCCTCTATCCTGCATAGGGATAAGAGGCCTGTCCCGGCCAGCCCTTGAAGTCCCCAGCCCTTGATCCTGTGCCCTCATATTGTTGTTGGCGATACCAATGGGGACTTCATGCTTTCCTCCAGGCACCAATTAAAACATGGAGCTGAGAACAAGGGCTGCCCCTAACAGCCAGGCAGGATTCAATCCAGGAGACACATTCCAGGAGGGGTCAGTGGCACCAGAGTAGAGGGAGAAGCCGTGCATTTCTATCAGGATGGGGATACGGATGAGAGGCAGGACCCTGTGGGGGCTGGAAGAGAGCCCACCAGAGACCCCTTTGCCCTTTGCCCTCCCCAGCTGAGGATGCAAACCAACCACGCACCACAGGAAAAAGCAGAACACTCTTCAGCCCATCCCTTTAGCATTATGGCTGCAGGAGGAGCCAAGCCCTTTCCAACACAGCTCCAGCGAGCCCTGCTATGCCGCCCCCTACCAGCATTGAACATCCAGGTCCCCCTCTGCTGGTGGGGCTGCGGGCTGGTGTGGCAGCAGGGACACGGTTGCTCAAGAGCTTGTTCGTTCAGGAAAGGTTTGCTGGAGCAGTTTCCCAGGGACCTTCCAGCTGCTCTCACTTCCCCAGAAGCACAGCGGCTCTGTTGCAAACAGCTGAGCTTCCTCGTCCTTGGTGGAACTGCTGCCTTGGGGCTTACTCGGAGCCCAGATTAAGAAGCTCCCAAACATCCGTCACACCTCCTGCTTGATTGTTGCCTCCCAGCTAGTGCAGGGGCTCTTTGAGTGGGCTCCCTGTACACACTGTGCTGGTTGTGCTCACTGGGTTCACTAGACTCCCTGGGGGATCACTGGCTCCCCATGATTCCATGGCTCACTCACCCTGGAGCACACAGACACAAGCCCAGCATTTCTGCTGTTTTACTGTTGCACCACTCTGACTTTCCACCACGGGCCCAGGATTTGGGGCTGCCATTCCATGGGATAAGGTTTATCACCACCTCCTCCCGCGGCAAACCCAGCAATCCCAAATGCACGGCTCAGCCCAGACACTCCACCTCATCCCTGACAGCTTCTCTTGTGGTCACTGCTATTCCAGGGCTCCCCCAGAGGAAAAGCAGCTCTCTTCCCAGTGACGCAGGGTCTGAGAGGAAGCTCGAGCTGCAGCCTTCCCTTCTCAGCAAAGTCAGTACAACAACTCGTAGCACCTGCTCTGAGAAAGGCTCTTTCACAAAAAAAATGGGTGTTTCTTCACCTAAATCACAGGTTAGAAGAGAGTGGAAGGAATCCCTAGCAATGGATTTTCACCAAAGCAAAAGTACACCCACCAAAGCAAAAGTACACCCCCATGAGCAGGAATTACAGGTGAGAAAAGGAGGGGACAATCACCCTTCTGTGTCACATAGGGACCCCCAGTACATCACTCACCCCTGTGGCGGGTTCTTGTCCAGCCACCCCGCTCTGATGGTGGGTGACAGCACGCCGGTGACACTGGTGCTCTCCATGCTGTCACTAAGTGTGCCAGGGCTGCTGCCAGGGAAGGCGTCGGGTGTAGATGGGTTCAGGCTGGGGTCCCTGTCACTCCAGCTGCTGCCACCACTGGGGATGAGGAGCCAAGGGAGGGGGTTAAGAGCTGGCAGGTCCCGGGAGGGGCTGAGGCTCCCCGGCATGCTTCAGCCTCCCTGTGACCTGCCCTGAGGTGCAGGCAATGCAGGCCAGCTGTATGCAAGCAGGGACACTGGGGACAATCCCCTCATTGGGGTCCTGGCATGTCCCCCAGACCCAGGGACAGCCCAGGCCTGAGTCCCAGCTCTGGGAGGGGGGACAGAGGCGCCCCCAAGACTGCAATCCCAATGCAGTGACGTGCAGAGCTGCTCTCTGCTCACACACACTCTCATGTGCTCTCACGCACAGGTCCTGTGTGTGCCCATGTGTGTGCACACTGTTGATCTGGCATACACAAGAAGCCCTGACCTGCACACTCGCCTGCCCTGCCATGCACAAGAGCTCTCTGCCTGTGCTCACACACCCCACACAAACAAAAACACCCCCGGTACACGCACACATATCCCTTGCCTATACACACACAGCATGTCACCAGCCTCACACACATCTGCCCGGCACACAGCACGGCAGCCAAGCTCGTACTTGGCAGGCAATGCATTGGGGTGGTCCTCTCCAAACTCATCTTCACTGAAGAGGCTGTTGAAACGCAGGGACCGTGATCGCCCCATCCTAGGCTCAGCATCCTCCTGCAGAGACACACACGGGTGACACCTGGGGTCTCCTTGGTGCCGCCACTGCACCGTGAGGGTGCAGGGTGGATGGAAGGAGAGGGGACACAATGCCATGTCACCAGCCCATCCCCAGCTCAATGGGTGCCCATAGTGCCAGGGTGCCCAGGAAGAGGCATGCTGAGGCTCACAGAGAGAGGAAAGTGCAGCCAAGGGAGAAGCTGAACACCAGGATGGTTATTTACAGCAGCTAAAAATGTCAGAGCTTCATGAGAAATTTGGCATCACCTCCTTGGCCCTGGTGTTCCCAAGCCAAGGCAGATGGGGGCTTCAGGTGCTCAGGGGGCTCTGCAGCTTCTGGGACCCCCCAAATCCATCCGTTCCCAACCCAGAGAGCAAGGGAGGCAGATAGAAATTCACAATCCAGGGATTACATTCAAGATGCAGCGCTGGAGATGTCTACTAGCACACACTCTGGGTGCGTGAGTGTGGTGGCGTGCTGCACAGCTGTGGGTGCTCCCAGGAGACCCAGAGGACCCAGTGAGTGCTTCCTGGGGACACTTGGGTGAGACCCACTTGGGTGGGTGCTCCCCAGGGACCCTCGAGTTCCAGCACCACTGAAAGACCTGATAGATACTTCCCAAGGACACTGAAGAACCCAGTTCCAGCTCTGGGGTTCCAACCCCCATGGGAGACACAGCAGGTGCTCCCTGGAAACCCCGGGGTTCCAGCCCCCATGGGAGACCCAGGGGGTACTCCCTAAGGACCTATGGGAGACCCAGTGGGTGCTCAGTGAGGCAGAAGCCCTCTCTAGACACTGCCAATATGCTCCTCCAGCCTTAACCAGTATCTCTGGAGCACCCCAAGACTGGTACCTGTCCTTAGGGCCAGTCACCCTGCTAACTCCTGCCCACCTCCAGCCCCATGGTGGGACCAACCTTGGCCATCTCCCCCGTTGGTCTGGCTAACTCCTCCTCCCACGCCGAGTCCTCGTAGTCTGAGTCATCTGACAAAGGAGAGGGAAGATGCTGGGTATCAGCTGGGTGGAGCAAGGGGTCCCAGTTCCCCCTGCTACCCTGGAGCCTGTGGGGAGGATGATGTAGGCATGGCTGGCTTCCCCTTGGCAAATAACCACCCCATCCCTGTGACAATGGTTTTATCAAGGAGTTTGGGGAAGAGCTGGGAAAGGGCAAAGTCCTGCTAGCGGCACCTCCCAGCACTGTGACAACACTCCTAGCCTCACCAGAAGGGGACTTGGTGACACCAGCCTCAGCACCATGGCTTCATCCAGGCTCTGGCATCTCTGTCTGGGATCTCCCGCTGCTAGGGGTTCCCAGGGGCTTTTCCCACAGCTTGTTTTCCAGGGTGGATTCCCCTCCCTCCTCTCCCATTCCTTATCAGCTCCCCAAGCTTGTGCACCATGGAAATGAGATCCCAGAGGATGACAGGAGCGAGAGATGGTTCCTCCTCACCCAGCACTCACATCAGCAGGAATCCTGGTCAAGATTGTAACCCCACAGGGACCAAGTGGCCAAAGACAGCCTGGCCCTGGAAGATACCCACTTGTCACTCTCACTTTTCAGCCTTCTGATGTTTTCATTCTTGTGATGGAGTTTCTCACGCTGTTTTTTGTAAACATGCACATGTTTTTCTAACTGTCTTTTTGTTTTTCATTCCTTCTCCTGAGAGGAGAAAGGTTTGATGAACTTAGTCACTGACCAGTGTCGTTGGAGAGGTGGTAACTTCACCTTCCAATCAATAGTCGTTTCCAGAACTCTATATAATGTGAAAACCAAAATAAAGCTCTCTCTTCTTTGCCTTCTCTCAGGTGTAGCTGTGTTTGTCTCTGCGTTTTCGTGTTGCTCGATAGAGCGACACCCACTCCCAAATCCCACTGAGAACCTGGAGCAGATTCCTCCCAAAACCCCAACCCAGATGATGGTATTTGGGCCCCGGCAGCAGGTGAGGATGTTCTCAGGCTACAGGGGGTTGAGGAGTGCAGGTAGATGCTCACCTTGGCACCACAGAAACCCCACGCAGACTCTGCATCTCAAACCTATCAGGGTGGGAGCAGCTTTCCTCCCTGCATCCCCCAACAAACAGATAAGCTCCCTGTCCACGGCTTCTTCCAGCTTCTGAAACACACCCCAGCTCCCAGTTAAACCAGTGCTGCTTCCTGCAGGGCTGCTGGCCTTGACAGGCACCCAGCACCCCACACAACTCAGCCCTTCCTCTTCCTTCCAGCAGAGCTATTCCAGCTGAAGTTTAGTCCAACCAGGGCTGCACCCTGAGACCAAACCTTCACCTCTCCATGGGGGTTCGCAGTTGAGCATTGCTCCCTGCAGTTGGCTGAGCCCCAGGGACAGCCCTGAGGATGGGGCTGGGGGATGCAAAGGCACAGTCCTGGGACCCCAGAACCAGGGACATCTGCATTTCACCCCCCTGATAGGTTCACTTTTCCTCTGTGAGTGAGTGTGAGTGCTTCCAGCACCCACAGAAACCTTTGCTCTGCCCTAGGAGAGGCTGCACCCAAATGCCCAGACCACGTCTTGCATCCCCTGAAACTCCCAACCAAGGTCTTACACCCCTTCCCTGAAGCCACCAGCTCAGACCTCACATACCCTAAATCCCCCAGTCCAGAAGGCAAGAAAGGGGATAGAGAAGAAAGAGACCGCAGCAAGGACAGAGGAACAAACTGACAAGAAGGAAGGCACAGCACCCATGGGATGGATGCTGATGGATTGGCAGCCAAATATCCTGAGGCAAGATTTGTGACAGGGGAAGACTGGAGGGGCCCCCCTTGTACTTACCAAACTCTGGCACAAAGGGAAGCGTGACCTTGGAGGGCAGCGCTGGTGGCGTCGGTGCTGGCGTCTTTGTGCGAGGAAGGGGAAACAGGGAGGACAGGGTACCGCCAGGTTCTCTCTCAGTGATGGGGACGTCCTCTTTGGCAGGGATGCTGTGGGAGAGAGGGGCAAGCACTGCCTTATGCCAGCCCCTGCCTCACTTCCCAACCCTGATACACTTGCAGGGGGGTCACAGAGGACCCCCAAAAGGGACCAAACCCCAGCAGACGCACACCCACAAACCAATTCCTAAGACCCCATGGTAAAGCCTTTCCTGTGTTTGGGTTATATGACTACTTTTCTAGCCTGGAAATATTTCCCTGGCATCCAACCTCACT
This sequence comes from Leptocoma aspasia, assembly GCA_013399835.1. Classification (NCBI taxonomy): domain Eukaryota; kingdom Metazoa; phylum Chordata; class Aves; order Passeriformes; family Nectariniidae; genus Leptocoma; species Leptocoma aspasia. The sequence goes on from VXAX01005156.1 coordinate 36,065, forward strand.
CCCCTGTGTGTGCTCCACAGCTCAGGATTCTTATCTGATGCTGGGACACCCCAAGCCACCCATAGCCTTGAAGCCACATCCCAGAGCAGGTTGTTTTCTTTCCTCCAGTCTAAACAATGGCAGAGTTGCTTCCTTAGCTGGTTTCCAAGTGGCCACAGGGATGGGGGTCCTAGGGATGCTCTGTACCACCAGCTTCCTTATGGGGGAGTGGACACTGGAGATCCAGGGTGGCTGCTATGGCAGTAAGAAATCCTGGAAATGGAGCTTCTCCTGGCTCAGTGAGCCATGCCCCCAGCCCCAAAACCTTGACCAGTGGGGAGAGCAACTATGAGGACTCTCCTCACAGAGCCCCTGAGCAGCTGGGCTCAGCCACTCCTACCTCCTGTTCCTTGCTTCCTGCCTTCCTGAGACTCAAAGGTGACAGGCAATCAATAGAAACCTCTGGGGTAATGGTGTTTTCAAGGGCAGGAAATTAGGAAGTTTCTCCAGGGTATAAAAATACAAGGTACTTTGACGTATCCCTGAATCCAGGGAGAGGGCAGAGGCAGTGGGCAGAATTTCCTCCCCATGCCCCAGGCAGGTGAGCTCCAGGCGACCTGCATGCTGGCACCATCCCCATCCTTGCCCCAGCTACCTCAGCCACAGCTACCTCAGCCTACCCCAGCTACTGCAGCCACAAGAAGGAACAGCTGGTTAGACTGGATACTGGGAAGAAGTTCTTCCCTCTGAGGGTACTGAGGCCTTGGTACAGGTTGCCCAGAGAAACTGTGACTGCCCCATGCCTGCAAATGTTCAAGTCCAGGTGGAATGGGGATTGGAGCAAGCTGGTCTGCTGGGAGGTTTAGTTCCACTCCCCTTGGCAAGGGGAGTGGAACTAAACGAGCTTTAAGGTCCCATCCAATCCAAACCATTCTGTGATCCCATGATTCCATGGACAAGGATGCCATCAGCACGCCATGGTTTCTGGGGATGTGCCTCCCAGCATCATGGCTTGTGCACAAGAGCTTTCCCTTAGCTTGGGGTGAGCTGGAGAAGAAATTTCTCCCTGGCTGGAGCAAGAAGCAGGGGAGGATGGGAGTGTTGGCTCTCCCTGGGTCAGCCTGACCTCATTTCTCAGCAGCTATTTCCATGGGAACCAGCCACAACCATCCATACATTAGGGAATGCTGGCAGGGAAGGAGGGGAGCGTGGGCAGGGGAGTGTGGGCAGTGGAGCAGCACTGCTCCCAACACCACCAGGCAGGAGCTGCCAGAGCACCCAGGTGTGCAGAGACCCAGAGACATGGAGGTGATAGTGCACAAGCCACAGAGCCTCCAGCAAGAGGTCCACCAGGGACCACAGCAGCAAGGGTCTGCATCTGTGCAGCCACGCAGGATGGTGTTTGCCCCTTGGGGTGTGGCTGGGGGGCTGCAGCACAAGCCCCATGGCCAGCAGTGAGACGACAAGCCTCAGGCCAGGACAACCCCCATCTCTTGGATAGGGACTCCTCAGGAGGGTTTGTGGCTCAGTCCTGTCCAGCCCCTAGCCCCACCATCCCAGGGACTAGCAGAATGGGCACCCATAGAGCTTAGGTACAAATAACACTCCAGTTTCCCAAAACACCCTCCCCACTGGTCTGCCTGCTCTCCGTGTCATCATCTGCTGCTGTAGCATCCCTGGGCTTCATGTACCCCCCCATGGCTCCATGGAGTAGTGTGGGTCCCCTATCACCCCCTACACCTCCTAGAGCCCCATGCAGCCATGCCTGTCCTGCAAAGGATGCCTGCCCTGCTTCAGGCAGGGTCTGGCTGGTGCCACCTCTGCCATTAGAGAAGTGGCAAACCAGTGGCTTATGTGCTGCCCCTTATCTGAGCAGCACCTTACCTGCTATCCTATGCTAGCCCTCTCTTCTAAGGGGGGGCAGAGAGGGCTGCTCTTCCACAGGCACCACTCCAAAGCCAAAACTCTGCCCAGGCCACCACCCCCGCCCAGCTCACTCAGCCCTCCAAAAAGGAGTTTTCTGTCATCACTTCCTTGGACATCATGTCTACAACCCCCTCCCCCCAGCAGCTGCTCACGGAGCTGCTCTAATCCCTAGAACATCTCCTGGGCATGGAGAGGGGGTGCCCCCCTCAATGACAGCCTCATCCTACAATCAGGGTGCAGACATGAGCATCCACTGCTCATGGAATCCTCTGCGCTGTGTCTAGGTCTAAGCCTAGACCTAGACCATCAGTGGCCAAAACTGGGGGGCTCACAGCCCCACTGCTGGCATTGGGAGGGTGGCATCAAGTCTGGAACTGGTGAGGGAGAGCTCCCAGTGTTGAATACAGTCACTGCCATCAACCCGTGGGAGGTAGTATCTCAGACATCCCACACCCAGCATGGCTGGGATGACCCTATCACCTCTTGTCACAGGAATGCTTGGGGTGCCCCAGGGTTTGGGGGTTGGTGAGAACTCGGAGGTGAACATGGCCTGGAGGAAACCACAATATGGCTCTGCAAGCAGCTAGGAGGAAGTGCCAGGGACTACGGCAGCACAGCCGGAAGTGAGGGGAGATGGGTGGGTGACGTCACCCCAGAAATGCCCAGGCCACTTTCTCTGCTCCCAGGCTGTATGCATACACAGGGGTGCTCCAGCTCTTCCTCAGCTCTCATTCTTTGAGGTCCCTCCCCTGTGGGCACTCCCACCTCCACTAGGGTTTACGGTGGGATCTCATTCCCACCCAGAGACAGGGCCAGACCAATGCTGCTGCCTCACAGCTGCTGGCAAAGAGCCCAGCCCCAGCCTGGATGCAGTGAGCATCACCCTGATGTGGGCAAGTACCATCCAGACCTGGGCAAACATCACCCGGATGTGAGTATCAGCTCAGCATGGGCAAGGATCATCCAGACATGAGCAACCATCAGCCCGAAAATGGGCAAGCACCCCCCACTGTTGTTGGTCCTTGGGCAGCCCAGCAGTATCCCCCCCAACCCCAGGCCTTTCATATTCACTGGCTGCAGGCATCGAGGTCAGGTCCCCCCAGGGGGCAGGAGATGGCTTTGGGACCAACAGCAGCACCCTAGGGCTGCACTATCCCTCCAACCCTGCGCAGGGCACTTTAGCCAGTCACCCATCACTCTGGGAAGCCCCAGTGTGGATAGCTTCCCAAGCTCCCAGCAGATGCTGCCCCACATGTAGAGCCAGGACGCAACACCCACCATAGGTTGACTTTTACCCTCACCCTCCTGAATGCACCCCTTGTCCGTGCCAGCTGTCCTGCACCACAGCATCTCCTCCATCCACAGGCATGGCCAGGCACCAGCACTGGCCAAAGAGTCATAGAACCATGGAACGGTTTGGTTGGGAAAGGACTTTAATGCTTATCTCATGCCATGGGCAAGGGCACCTACAACCCCAGGTTACTCCAAGCTCCATCCACACCCTGGCTTTGAGCACTTCCAGGGATGGGGCAGCCACAGCTTCTCTGGGCAGCCTGTGCTAGGGCCTCACCACCCTCAGAGGGAAGAATTTCTTAGGAAATGATAGCTCTTTGGTTTTAAAATGTTCTCAAAACAAGACCCACTTATAGTCAATATATTCCTGGTCATACAATTAAAGTGACTTTTGAAATCAGTTTTGGGGTCAACTGATTAGTTCTGAACTCCCCAATATATCCACATAATACACATATAACATATATATGGATGCACAGATATACTCCTGTATATATTCACTACAGCATCAAGATCTATGTGAGAAATATATATACATACATACACACATCTATACACACACATACAACCATATATACTCCCTTTTGTCGCTACCAGGCACCAACACGTACATGTAATCTATATGTTATGAGTGCACCACAGCACATCAGGTGCCAGGGCCCTGTGGCCATGCACCTGTCCCACACTGGCACAGCCCCCAGAGCTCTGGACCCCAGAGTCCCCCAAGCCACTGGAGCACCCTGGCTCAGCCACTGCCACCTGGCGAGGCCATAGGCCCATCCCGTCCCGAGTCCCATGGTCCTGCTTGCAGCTCCCAAGGGACCCTTATGCAACCCCAGATGCCCTGGGGCAGCTCAAGCAGGGAATCCCAAGCCCCGAGTCCAAGTGCACAGCCTTCGGGGTGCCGTGCCAGGGTGGGCAGCGCCTGTTCCGCGGCAGAATACCCGTCCTCGGGGCAGCAGGAACTGGGAGACCAACAACACCTGTGGGCACACAGGCCAGGGCAGGAAACACCCGCTGGAGCCGGCAGAGCGGGACGTGCACCCGGTAGCGCCGGCAGCGCTCGATCCCATCCCAAAAATCCCTCCGCCCCGGCCCCCGCCGCCTGCTCCTGTGCGGCACGCCTGGCACTGTGCCAGCCGTGCCCCCCTACCTGGGCAGGTGACAGGAACTACGGTGGGACCGATCGGCAGCACGGGGAAGGCTGGGGGAGGCCGGCGGGGAGTGGAGCTTCTCACCCCGGCACTTCCTGCAAGGCAGCAAAACTTCCTGAGCTGGCCGGAGCAGCGGCATGGCTGGTACGAAATCCTCAGTATGGCCAGTAAGAGCCCAC
>VXAX01005156.1:59614-141228 GCA_013399835.1 Leptocoma aspasia
AACTGCGGGGGACCGGGAGCACTGGGAGAGAGTTGGAGGGGTAGCGGGAGAAGCAGCGGGGAGGAGCCGGGGGAAAACGGGAACGTCGAAGCTGAAACCGGGAAGACCAGGCGGGAACCGGGAGCACCGGGAGCGGGAAACCGGGAGCACTGGGAGGAAGGGCAGCCCGTGGGAGAGGGGAGCAGCCCAGGTTGGCGGGGTACCGGGAGCAGCTGGAGGACACAGGTCCAGAGAGTTGTGGCACTTGCAGAGACACCTGCATTGTGCGCCAGGGAAGGTTTAGGTTGGATATTGGGAAAATTTCTTCACTGAAAGAATTTTCCAGGCCTGGCAGCGGTGGAGTCACCGTCTCCGAAGGGGTTTAAAAAACCATGTAGATGTGACATGTGAGGACATGGGTTAGTAATGGCCTTGGCAGTACTGGGGGCGTGGTTGGACTCAATGGTCTCAGTGAGCTTTTCCAACCCAAATGATTCCAGCTGGGGTAGGAGGGGACACAGGTGCAGGACAGAGACCCACAGCCTCTCTCCAAGCTGTGGGTCACCCTGATGTAACACTCACTGTGAGCCCATGTCCTGTACCCGTGCAGCACATAAGCATTATCCATCCTTTGTGCCAACGCTGGGCCTTGCCATGGCATCCCCATGGTACCGTGGCCAGGAGCAGGTGGGCATGCTGCCATTGGCAGTGCTGACTAGGATGTTATTTTTGGAAGAGCTCAGGCTCTGGCTCCCATCCAGCTCTGAAAATGCTGCCGACTCAGGATTTCTTTATTTCCACTTGGGAATACTCAGGAACCCTCTCCCAGCTCCCATGAATAACTGTGTAAATGATGACAGAGCAGTGTGGCATGTACCTAGACTGGCAAAGCAAAGCCTGTTTCAGCAGCAGGAATGTGGGATCGAGCTCCTTATCCAGGATGAGGCCCTTACAGGGATGCAATAGCCGGAGGGATAGGGGAGCACAGGGATATCACCATGCTCAGCACCAATGAGGAGACAGGGACCTGGCATCACAGGGCTCACCATGCCACACCACTGCTCCCAGCATCCTCACCTAGGAAAAGGAGCCAAGGGAATCTCTGGCATCCTATCCCACTGGAAGTGGACATCTGCAGTGGATGACTGGGGACAGGGTGCTGTGGCTGGTGCACGGGGACCCAGGGAGACAAGAGAGGACTTCTCTCCCTGCCCTTTCTGGCAGCTCTGCTGTGAAAGCCTGGGCTGTTTCCCACCCTGTCTCCAGGGACGTGGAAAGGTGAAAGCCATCACACTACAGCCCTTCCCAGCCCCCAGCAGTCCTGGCGCCGGAAGCAGGAGCATCCACATTCCGAGCCAGTCCAGCCATGTGGTGCTGCATGCCATTCCTAATCTGGAACACAGATGGCATGGGAGACATGGGGTAGGGGGGACAGGCTGAGGGAATGGGGTATCTGGGCTGGAGGAGCCAGGGACCTGGGCTGGGAAGCTGGGGAAACTGCTGGGGAACTGGGCTGTTGCAGCTGGGAGAAGTGGGGGAGCCGGGCTGGAGAAGCTGTTGAGCTGGGCTGGGGAGCAGGAGAGACTGGGCTTGGTACCTGGGGGAACTGGGCTATTAGAGGTGGAAGAACTGGACTGAGCAACTGAGCAAGGGGAGCCAACAATCAGGCTGGGGAAGCTGGGCTGGGGAATGGGGAGCACTGGACTGATCGAGCTGGAAGAACTAGGCTGGGGAACTACAAGCACTGGGCTAATGGAATTGGGAAACTGGGCTGGGAAACTGGGAACACTGACTTGATGGAGCTGGGTGAGCTGGGCTGGGGAAGCGGGAGCACTGACCTGATGGAGCTAGGGGAAGTGGACTGGGGAACTGGGAGCACTGGGCTTTCTGCAACAACTCCCAGTCCCCAGTCTGGGTGCAGAAATGCCCATTTCTGACACCTTCCCCCACACTCTTGGTTCTTTCCCAGCTCCTTGGGTCCCAATCCTTATTCCTGCTCCACCATCCCACATCTGCCAGCAGTATGTGGAGCTAAACCCAGGAATCAGTAATTCAGGCAATAAGCCCAAGTCTTCTAAAAAAATATATATTTTTTTAAATCAAGTCCCTAAAATGCATCTTCTTAGCAGCTCTGTTTAATCCAGGAGTTTGTGGGACGCTTTGGAAGCACTGGAGTGATGATGGGATGGCAAACTGGGCAAACAGCTGCTGGGATAATGGGGGGAAAATTGAGGGAATTGGAGTGAAACAGGATGAAATGGATAGAATGGAAATTGCTGGTGGCAAATCCTGGGGTGGGAAAGGGCTACGGGCAACTTTGGAGGACAGCATGCACACACATATGCACTCACACACACATGCATGCTCATGCATGTGCCCACACAGGCATCCCCCAGAGACATCGCCCAGCCTGCAGCAGATGCCCAGGATTCATACCACCACATGTGCAAGTCCTGCCTGGGGGTACAGGTGCTGCACACGTGTGTGCACAGCTGCATGGGTGATGTGTACACAGGAGAGCATGCATGTGTGCAGGTATGCGCAAGTTCCTGCGTGCACATGTGTGTCATTGCACGTGTGCGTGTAGAAACACCCCTGTGTGCGCGAGTGCACGCGTTTGTGTCCACCCGTGTGTGAATAAACGTGTGTGCTGTGAGTACATGTGTGTGCTCGTGTGCGTCCATGCATGTGTAAGTGCGGGTGTGTCTATGTGTGACGCGTGTCTCGTGTTTGGTGTGTGTGCGCGGTGCTTGATGCGCGTGCACGTCTGTTCGTGCACGTGTGTGTCCGTCCGTGCACGCCGGCGCGCGCGACCCTTTGTGCGTAAGGCACGCGAGCGCCCGGGCGGGTGTAGAACCTCTCCCCCACTGCGCTGCGCCCCCTGCCGGAGGCCGCCAGCCACTTTCCCGCGTGTCCCGCAGCCGACGCCAGTTTCCCGGCATGCCCCGGGAAGGCCGTGCCGCGGCGCCTCCTGGAGGTTGTAGTCCGCCACGGCGGACAAGTATGCCGCAGCACACTGTGGGGACTATATCTCCCGGCATGCCTTGCGCGCCCCCGGCATTACGCTCCGCCGGCCGGCAGCCGCCATCTTAGTCCACCGGCCTCAGCGACGGGGGGGGGTAAGGTGCGAGCGGCGCAGCGGGAGGAGCGAGAGGACCATGCTGGCCTCTCTGGCGTTCTGCCCGCTGCTACAAGGGCTGGCGCGGCTCCTCCGAGCGCGGCCATGGTGGTCGCCGTCACGTGCGACCTACGGTACTGCGGCGGCGGCTGTGGCTGAGGGGGCTGGGGCCGCCCGGCTGCGGCTGCTCCCGGTAATGGTCGCCAGGGGGCGCCATGGGCTCGCGCCGACGCCAAGAGGGAGGCTGTCATGGCGGATCGCTGCCTGCAGGGTGCGACAGAGGGGTCTGGGGGGAGAACCTCCGGTAGCGGAGCCGGTCCCCGGGGGCTCTCCGCTAGCTATTCCGCCAGGCCCCACTTTACCAATGGGGTCAGGCCCAGGGGGTTCTCCCGCAGTTAATGGGCCAGGCCTAAAGGGGACCACCACAGCGGAGAGGCCAGGGCTGCCTGTTCCAGGCCTGTCCCCACTGCAGACCCCCAGGCCACCTATCACCGGCCTGCCCAGCACTGGCTGCCTTGTGCCAGGAACATCATCCGGCCTCATGGCATCCCTCAGAGAGCCGTCGCCGTGGCCCTCAGATGCAGAGCAGCACTGCTGTCATGCGGGAGACCCCGGCGGGCATCAGAGTGGAGCTGGGAGCTGCTCCCCGGGAGTAGGGCTGCCTGCCCTCATCGCTGCGCTGGTTTACTGCTACCTGCGGGACCACCTGTCCAAGGGTGACTATCGCTGCTGGGACTGGCCCCAGGACGGGACGAGTGGGATGCAGGACAGGGAGTCCTGTGCCCTTTGGGGTGGGGGTGTGGGGTCCCTCCTTGGGGATGGAACCTGCCTGCTGACTGTAACCTGGGAAGCTTTCCAGGGAAAGGGTTATGCTTAACACTTTAGCACATAAAGGGGCTTCAAGAGAGCTAGAGAGAGACTTTGGACATGGGTCTGGAGAGACAGGATAAGGGGAAATGGTTTCCCACTGACTGGCTGCTTCTAACCCTGAGAGCAGGCTTAGATGGAATATTGGGAAGAAATTCTTGCCTGTGAGGTTTGGTGAAGCCCTGACACAGGTTGCCCAGAGAAGTCGTGGCTGCCCTATCCCTTGGAAGTGTTCATGGACCTGTTGGACAAGGCTGGGAACAACGTGGTCTGGTAGAAAGAGTCCCTTCTCATGGCAGAGAGGTGGAAGGAGATAAGCTTTTAGGTTCCTCCCAACCAAGCCTGTCACTTATCCGATCTCCCAGAGCTGGGTGCTGCTCTTCTCTTCTCTAGCCAGGGGGTGTCATTCTGACTCTGTGGTAGGAACACTACTGTGGTGTCTGGAAACCTCTAGCTGAGGCTGACACCTTGGGGTCACAGTGTCCACTGCCCTGAGATGCCTGCTGCATCCCACAGCCCCCTGTTCTCAGAGTGTGTGACGGGGGGCTGGAGTCAGTCACCAAGACAGCAAGGAGTTTTTGGGTAACCTGCTTGCAGGAGTAGGCTCTTGCTCACTGGGATGGTCAATGAGAGCTCTGAGTAGCAGCAGCCTCTGCACATTCCAGGTTAGGATGTCCGTGTGTGTTCTCCATGCTATCTTCCTCTCCCTTCTTTCTGCATTTCAGAGGATGCTCTTCTGGAAGCTGCAAGGATTAACAACGTTTCAGAAGTCAACAGGTGAGCAGGGTTCTGAGACATGAGAGCAATGTGCCAAGGGCTGGGACGGCAGGAAAACCCTGTCAGCACATGGGGAGGGAAGGGGCTGGCTGCTCCCAGCCCCCATAGGGTGCTCCCCTCACCCTCTCAGATCCAGAGGGGGTGGGGAGAGACGGGGAGCACCATTACTTGTTAAGTAGGAGGTGGATTGCCGATCCTTGTGCTAAGAGAGAACAGTGTGAGGCCATGCTGTGCAGATGTGGACATACCCCTGTGAGTGATACCCTGCAGAGGCTCATTTGTTGGGGTCTGTCTCTGAACAAACAGCCCTTGTGGGCTTCTCAGCCTGAGCCAGGAGTTCTCCAGGGGCCGTTTGTCCCACAAGGAGCAGAGGAGAGAGCTCTACTCACACAAGGAAGTCAGGGAAGTGAGTGGTTGGGTGACCAAAGATACAGCTTTTAGGGAGCAGAGCATCTCCAGAGCTCCTGTCCAATGGCAGCAGGCTTTTTGTCACAGTTGGCTGTGCCTGCCCCCTTGGGGCGGTGCCATGGCTCCTTTCAGGTGCATCTGACAGGGTTACATTCCCTGAAGTGGTAACAAAGGGCCAGTTTCTCAGGCTCAGCATGTGATAGTCCCCAGGAGGCATGTTCTTTCTGCAGGCAAACTTCCAGGGAGGGCCTCAAAGGTTCCCAGGATGGTTTGTGAGCAGCAGGGCCATGTCACTGACCAATTGCTGCACTCAGTGCTGGGGACAAGGTCTGGGACTGTGGGAGGAAAGCAAGTCTCCCCTAAAGTGGGAAGAGAAGTATGAGAACCTTGGAGCTGCTTCTTGAACAGATCCTGGCACTCCTACCTGGTGTCTCAGAATGCCAGAGGTCTCCCAGGTCCCAAGTGCTGCCCTCAGCCAGTATGGAATTCAGACTTTTTGGCAGCCTGGCAGCTTCTTTCCCATCCTGACAGGATGGGAAGAGATATTGCTGCTCTCCTGTATACACCACGCATGTGTTTGTCTCTGGCTGAGATCTCCCACCCGGCACAGGCACCTGGGGAGGTAGGAGCTATTGTCCCTGTGTAGAAGCAGAGGGAAGAGAAGGACAGGAGAGGGAGAGGAGAGCCCTCTTGGCCGGCAGCCAGGGGATGTTCCATCCAGTTTCCAGGATCTTGATGAAGGAGCCTGGCTCTGCTGCACCCCAGGGCTGAGATCTGGCCTAGATCAAGGGCCAAAGAGGATATGGGTGTGCAGCTAATTGGCACATGTGTTCTGCTGCTTGTAATTGCAGGAAGCTGCTGTTTAGGGATGTCTGGGTGATTTGTGAGCCTGGTCAGGCAGAACAGCAAGAGGTATGCTCTGTGTTCCAGCTGGTCAGGGCAGGGCTGGTGGCTGTACACTATCTTGCTGGGTTGCATGTCTACAGCTTCTCCCTTTGTTTCTGTGCTCTGTCACAGAATCATTTGGGTTGGAAAAGCCCTCTGAGATCACTAAGTCCAGCCATTCCCCCAGCATTGCCGAGCCCACCACTAAACTCTCTCCACATCTACATGTCTGTTAAATCCCTCCAGGGATGGGTAACTCCATCACTGCCCTGAATAGCCTATGCCAGGGCTTGATGACCTTTTCCATGAAGAAATTTTCCCAAACATCCAACCTAAACCTCCCATGACACAACTTGAGGTTGTTTCCTCTCATCTAATCACAGGTTGTTACCTGTGAGAATAGCCTGACCTCCACCTGGCTACACCCTCCTTTCAGAGAGTTGAACAGAGTGAAAAGGTTCCCCCGAGCCTCCTTTTNAAGTCCAGCCATTCCCCCAGCATTGCCGAGCCCACCACTAAACTCTCTCCACATCTACATGTCTGTTAAATCCCTCCAGGGATGGGTAACTCCATCACTGCCCTGAATAGCCTATGCCAGGGCTTGATGACCTTTTCCATGAAGAAATTTTCCCAAACATCCAACCTAAACCTCCCATGACACAACTTGAGGTTGTTTCCTCTCATCTAATCACAGGTTGTTACCTGTGAGAATAGCCTGACCTCCCCCTGGCTACACCCTCCTTTCAGAGAGTTGAACAGAGTGAAAAGGTTCCCCCGAGCCTCCTTTTCTCCAGACTGTCCTCCCAACTCCCTCAGCCACTGCTCATCACTTGGTCCAGACCCTTCAGCAGCTTCACTGTCCTTCTCTGGACNTAACTCCATCACTGCCCTGAATAGCCTATGCCAGGGCTTGATGACCTTTTCCATGAAGAAATTTTCCCAAACATCCAACCTAAACCTCCCATGACACAACTTGAGGTTGTTTCCTCTCATCTAATCACAGGTTGTTACCTGTGAGAATAGCCTGACCTCCACCTGGCTACACCCTCCTTTCAGAGAGTTGAACAGAGTGAAAAGGTTCCCCCGAGCCTCCTTTTCTCCAGACTGTCCTCCCAACTCCCTCAGCCACTGCTCATCACTTGGTCCAGACCCTTCAGCAGCTTCACTGTCCTTCTCTGGACCCACTCCAGCACCTCAAAGTCTTTCTGGTCGTGAGGAGCCTAGCACTACGCACAGGATTTGAGGTACCTAATCCATGCCCAGTGCAAGGGAACAAGGATCTGCCTTGGGCTTGCTGCCCACACTGTAGCTGATACAAGTCAGGGTAGCGTTTGCATTCTTGCCCACTTGGGCACATCTGGCTTATGTTCAGCCACTGTCAACCAGCACCCCCAGGGCTTTTCCTGCTGTGCACTTTTCAGCCACTCTGCTCTCAGTTTGTATATCTGCACAGGGTTGTGGTGACCCAGGTGCAGGACCCAGCACTTGACCTTATTGAACCTCATACAGTGGCCTCAACCCATCAAGCCAGCCTGTCCAGATCTCTCTGCAAGGATCTCCAGGACCTTCCTTCCCATCCTGTTCCCTGTGGGGCTGGCAGCCCTCCCACTGTTTGAAGCTTTGTACCTAAGTCTGCTTGGCACGTGTTTTTGCTTGTGCGAAAAGCGTGAATGGTGAAAACTACTGACTTGCCCTGCTGCAGGCAGTTTCAGCCTCAAACGTGATGAAGGGGTTGGAGCATCCCTCTTACAAGGAAAGGCTGAGGGAGATGGGACTGTTCAGCCTCCAGAAGAGACGACTTGAGAGGGGAACTCGTCTGTCAGTGTCAGCAGGGAGGTTGTCAGAGGATTGACCAAGTTCTGCTCGATAGTGCCCAGCAATGGGACAAGAGGCATCAGGAAAAACTGGTGCACAGGAAGTTCCATCTCAATATGAGAAAGAATTTGTACTGAGTGTAACAGAGCACTGGAACAGCCTGCTCAGAGAGTCTGTGGAATCTTCTTCCTTGGGGATATTCAAACCCCACTTGGACACAATCCTGTGCAGCCTGCTCTGGGTGAACCTGCTTAAGGAGAAGGTTGGACAAGGTGATCTCCAGAAGTCGCTTCCCACCCCAACCACTCTCTGATTCCGTGAATCTCTTTACAACAACCTTCCACAGCCCAGGATTGCAGAGCTACTGCAGAGCTGACAAAAGAGACACAAACAGTTTTGCCTTCAATGCTTTCTCCACCTGCAAGGGGTAAAGTCCAAACTGAGCCTTGATGGGGCAGGAGTGTGACAATCCAGCTGGGCAGCCATCCATGGAACATTACATGTCCTCCTGCCACACTGCTATCCGCTGGCTGTGCTGGTATTTCTTATAGAGCTTCAAGCTTGTTTGAAGTGGGGTGCTGACCTTTTCCAAGTGCCTTCAGCTGACAGCCAGTCATGGCCTTCTGCACATGAAAACATCAGAATACAGTTACTAGGAAATAAAATATTTTAGTCTAAAGTGTAGAAAATGGCTGTGTGAGAGAGGGTGGAAGGTACCAAGAAGATCATGAGATCCTGTCTAAAGTACTGATTCTAGCTCTGGGGCCCTCATCATAAAAAGGCTGTGGAGCTGCTGGAGTGAGCCCAGAGGAGGCCATGGAGATGCTCCAAGGGCTGGAGACCCTCTGTTCTGGAGACAGGCTGGGGTGATCTGGGGTGTTTCCCTGAAGCCAGAGAGACCTTGAAGGCCCTGCCAGTGCCTAAAGGGGCTTGATGACAGCTGAAGAGGGACTCCAAGGGCTTGGAGTGACAGGGAAGGGGGGATGGCTTCAAACTGATGGAGGGCAGAGTTAGATAAGACACTGGGAAGAAATTCTTTCCTGTGGGGGTTGTGAGTCCCTGGCACAGGCTGGCCAGAGGACAGCTGGCTGCCCCATCCCTGGAAGTGTTCAAGGCCAGGTTGGACGGGTCTTGGAGCAACCAGGTCAAGTGGAAAGTGTCCCTTCCCATGGCAGAGGGGATTAGAACTAGCTGAACTTTAAGGTTTCTCCCAACCCATTCCATGATTCTGTGGTTATTCCAAGGAGTGATTTTTAACTCTGAGAAGGAACAGGCCTTTCAGACATAGCAGACAGATCTCACTGGAATACACGTTTGTATTGCTGCAGGAAGAATGCATATCCACAGGTTGAATCCAGCCCCTCTGGTGTAGGCTTGCCTCTACCGTCTGGCTCCTCTGAGCTTCCAGACAGGTTTTCTCATCTCTAAGCACTTGTTCAATGGAAGGAACCAGGCTGAATTCTTCATTGAGCTGAAAGAACATGCTAACTTCTGAGAGCATCCCCTCTGGAGCATGTGGCAAACCAGCTCTTCCCTCCAAGCCCTTCATGCTGTTAGCCAGCACAAAATATAATACCTAATTGATGTAGATAGTTTCATTTCCCTCAGCCTCAGTTGTTCTGTGCATTTGGAGGGAAAGCAAGAAGCAAAGGCATAAAAAATGCCCACCTGAATCCCACTTGTGTTGATATTCAGTATTAATATTGATTCTTTGTGTTCCAGCTTTGTTTCTTACTAAGCCACCCCAAAAGCACACACTTTCAACAGTTTTCTCACCATATAACCATGATGGAGCAGTTTTCCTCAGCCCTGTGCATCTGTGACTCATGGAGACACAGAGCATGTGTCAGATCGCTGTTGTCAGCCTCGTTTCTAACAGCACTCAAATCTGTGTGGTAATGAGATCTGGAGCTGACCAGATGCTCTCCTGCTCTCACAGGGATCTAGATGGATGTGGCAGTGGGGCAGGAAGCTCCATGTCAGTTGCTGCAGCTGAGTCTGCTCTCTCCAAGCTGATTTTTTTAGGTGGAGGAGATGCAGAAACAGCTAAGTCAGGCTTGATTGCCCCAAACAGTGATCTCTCAATTTTCAAGCAGCACCACTCATCTTGGCTCTGACTCATCGCAGTTCTGCCTCCTCCAGACTGCGCTTGTCTCGTCTCCCTTGTTTGTAAGCAGCAGAGCTCTTTGCACAAGACTTCCCCCATCCCTGTCCCTGAAGTGTTCAAGGCCAGGTTGGACAGGGCTTGGAGCAACTGATCTAGTGGAAGGTGTTCCTGCCCATGGGAGAGAGAGTAGGAACAAGATGAGCTTTAAGGTCTCTCCCACCTGTAACCCTTTCAATTCTCTCCCGTTTTGGGTTAGACTGGCAGTACAGCAGCACCTTTTGTTTGCTTCCTGGGTCAAGTGTTTGTTAAAGAATTCAGAGACTGCATTTGAATTCAGAGACTGGGTAAAAAATCCCTTTGTAGTGTGTCAGGCTTTGCTTACCTGGTACATCAGAAAGGCACTGTGTGGAGGAGGTGGGTCTTTATGGGAACCGATTCCATCCCATGTTGTACCTGTTGAAGCATCTTCTCTCACAGAATAGTTTTAAGTGTTGTGACTGAGGCTCAAGGGATGCCTGAATGCTTTGTAGGGTGAGCAGAAGAGTCATGTCGTTGGCTCCTGGAGCATAATGGCCTCTGGCCACTAGCCATCATGTACCGTATCTTGGTTCTGAACAGCTGTGACACGTCTTCAGCAGTGGCAGTGAGAGCAGGTTGGAGACAGGATTTGGAGATGATTTATAATGGCATTTATTTCCATTCCTCCATGTTTATATGTTGAGCCTGCATTTTTGTGTATCTGAGATACAAGCACCTAGGGTTTTTAGGATAAAAAGATGTTTATCATGTAAATGTCCCCTTTAATCTTTTCTCCTAAATTACCAAATTTTCCAGGACTGGGTTTCAGTGGAAGTTTTGTTACTGGTTATTGAGTTTGATTTGGCCTGCAGCTGTGGGAATTCAGAGCATATACAACAGCCCAGACTTCTTCACGTTGGCAGTGAAGTATTGGGGAAGACATGTGTGCTGTGCTTTCCTGTACTAGATAGCTGGAAAACTGTGCTTTTTGACCTGCTTCTTGGTGTATTTTGGCCTCCCAGGATTGTTTGAGTTTGCGTACTGGGTCACAGTCTCTGCAGTCAGCACCAAGCCAACCATGGGAAACAGGAGATCTAACACTTCTTTCCAAAACAGCTTTAAAGCCCGTAAATCCCAGGTCCCTCTCTCTGGAAACACACCAACACATCTGGATGCGTGGGAGTTTCTGTATGTCTGGAATATGCCTGAGAGCCATCAGAGGGTTAATTCCAGTTAGTACAGATGTTTATCAGCAGGGCTGAGTGCAGGACAGCCTCCTGAGCAGTTCTAGGTTTGGAAGGGAAGCAGTCCACCAGCATGGATGTGGCCTGTACAACCAGGGGAGCAATTATTCCACTTTCCTCACAGCTCAGGAGTCAAGGGACACCTTGGAAGATGTCTGGTAGCAGGTTAAAAACATGCTGAGTGCTTGCTTACACAGCACATAAACTGTGAATGTTGGTGGATGTGAGGTAGTCTGACACTTGAGTTCAGACCTGCACAGAATAAGTTGAGCAGGTAACGCATGCCACATCCAGTGGAAATGGATTGTCGGAAGTTAGTGTATTATGCTCAAATTCCTCTGCAAACAGTGATGACTCATTTCCCACATACACTGCTGGCCTCTGCAAGAGCAGGCTGGCAGGCTGGTAGGGTATTTTTCTGGCACACAGCTCAACTGTTGCATTGGGGTGACTGAATTGGGTCTACTCCATGTAGGGTTTCACATTCTCTTCCAAACCTGGTGATGCCAACTGTCAAATCACAGAAGGATTTGGGTTGGAGGGGTTAAAGCTCATCCAGTTCCTGCCCCCTGCCATGGGCAGGGACATCTTCCACTAATCCAAGTTGCTCTAAGCCCCGTCCAGCCTGGTTTTGAACACTTACAGGCACAGGGCAGCTACAGCTACTCACGTGTCTGTATTAGCCTTTTCATGCTTGTGTTGTACCTCTTTGACTTTCCCCACTTGGTGTGCTCTCACCCATGGTAGTTTTGCCCACCCTCTGTGCCCCCAGACCTACTCTCCTCATGGAGTTTGCTTTACCTCCTGAAACTTGGATTTATAAGAGCTTCCCTTTGATTTTGAAAATTTATTTCCAGGAGTTTCTCCTTGGCCACTGGCCTCTCCACATGGCCTGTTTGTGCTGTCAGGGCTAGGGTTACCAGGATTCCTCCAGGATCCCTCATGTCCTGGGAGCTTTCCTGCCTTGAGAGCTGCAGAGAAATGCTGTTCTTCTCCCCGTTGCCTTGCCTTGCCTTGCCTTGCTTTGCTTTGCCTTGCCTTCCCTTGCCTGCCTTTGCCTTGCCTCTGCCTTTGCCTTACCTTTGCCTTGCCTTGCCTCCCCCACAATATGCTGGTGCATGTGTTTTCACAGAGCACCGTGGTGTGTTACTGGCCCTGCAAAGATAGTGAGGGGTGAGAAACAGCAGTGAGTTCTCTCCAAGAATATAGCAGCTGCATCAAAGGGTTTCGAGCAGCTCACTGTGTCTTCCTGTCCAAGCAGATCCTTTCCCTGGCAGGAAAATCTAGCAGGAATTGTGCTTTTGGGTTCCAAGATACTGTTCGGTTGGGATGTTTTTCTTCCTCCCTCCTTCTGCAAAGCAGAGGGCAATTCCCAAGAGGGTGAGCACGTCTGAGGGTGTCCCCCGCTCTGCAGTTAAAGAGTGACATATTGGGACAGGGCTGGGGGAAATGTTTAAGAGGCTGACAGAAACAGAAGCTATTGTTGTTGGAAAAGTTCAAGTTTCCAGCTTCCTCTTCCTCCACCTGTCAGGATGGAGTGCTGGGCATGCTCCCAGCACTGAGCACAAACTCAAACATGCCCTCTGGGCTCAGCAGTGTCACCGAGTCAGTCACCCAGAACCCCAGTGGCGGGGTGAATAGAAGGCACATCTGTCTGGGGGCAGTGGGGGGAGAAGGCTCATCACTGCCGATGTGGGCTCTTTATCTCTTCTGTGGAGATCAAAGTGCTGAAGCCTTGGGACCTGCTATCTTGAGGTAAAATAGGGCATATGCACAAAGCAGTAGGTGCTGCTCTACCCAGATTCTTCCAGCAAATTCCGGAACAGACAGTGATGTTCATAGAATCAGGGAATCACAGAGTGGTTTGGGTTGGAAAGGACCTTAAAGCTCACCCAGTTTCAACCCTCTGCCATGGACAGCGACACCTTCCACTAGATGAGGTTGCTTCAAGCCCCATCCACCTTGTCCAGGGACAAGTTGCTTCAAGCCCCACCCAACACTCACAGGGATGAGGCAGACACAGCTTCCCTGGGCAGCCTGTGCCAGGCCTCACCACCCTCATAGGGAAAAAATTCTCACTAATACTCAATCTAACCCTGCCATCTGTCAGCTTTCTGTCCTAAAACCATTAAAAAAAAAGTTTTCTTGAAATCCCTTAAATATGAGTACTTCCCCAATCAGAAACAGCATTAGCTCTGACTCAGGGTCCTTCTCCTTACTGGGTCTTGAATCGCAGAATCCCGGAAGAGTTTGTGTTGGAAGAGACCTTTAAAGGTCATCCAGTCCAACTCCTGCCATGGGCAGGGACATCTTGGTGGCACCACTGCAGTCAAGGAACAGTTTGTCATTTGAGAAACACTGGAAATTGCGCTAATAGAGCTGTATCCATGTGAGAAACTCCTTAGGATGTGAGTGTCGTGGATCTTACTTGGTTAAAATGTGGATAAACATCCTAAACATTGATCAGAGGATTTTATTTAATTAAAATAAAATACTCCTGCTGGTAAATACATTTGGCTGTCTGGGATCTGAGCAGTGGTCATGGCTTTATCGATTGTCATATCATTAAATCAGGTGGAGAAAAAAATAAATGATGGGCCTGAAGACCCTGAACATAAAGTTCGGTTGTCTAAAAATCTGTTAAGTTGCTGAGCATCTTGCAATGATTTAACAACAACAACAAAAAAAGCAATCCAGCTCCTAAATGAAATGTCAATGCATATTATAGTAGATGATGTGTTACAAGTAATTCTCTCATTGGGCTCAGTGATGTGGCATTCCAGATGCTTATGATGAACTGGATTCCTGAACAGAAAACTACTTGAGTGATCCTAATACCTTTGCTCCAAGCCTGTAATCTAAGCCCACAGGAGAGGCTCCAGCACCCTTCCTGTTGGATGTACGACGATTAAACAGGTTTGACTGCTGGACTAGGATCTTTTAAATTAAAAAAAAAAAAAATTATTCAGTGTGTCCTTTCAGTGTGTCTCTAGAGAAAAAAGCCTTTCAGTACTCATAGGTATTTTTCAGTGGCTCCAAAGTGCCTTGAGAATTCTAAAATCACAGGATGACAGAATGGCTTTGGTTGTAAGGGACCTTAAAGATCATCTAATCCCAACCCCTTTGCCATGGACAAGGACATCTCCCACTAGACCAGGTTGCTCCAAGACCTGTCCAACCTAGCCTTGGACATTTCCAGGGATGGGGCAGCCACAGCTTCTCTGGGCAACCTGTGCCAGGGCCTCACCATCTTCACACGTAAGAACTTCTTCCCAATATCTAATGTCAATCTCTTATCTTTTAGTTTTTAACATCATCTTTTTATTTTAAGTAAGGGCTGATGTCCTGTTCTTTGTATCAAAGGCGGATACTGAAGAATTGCACTGCAGGTTCCATTTATGAGAAAACAAATGTAACAGGAGAAGGAGGTTGACTTCACACTGATGTAATGCAGGGTTAAATTGTATACTGGGAAGAAATACCCATTCACATGGCTACCCCATCCCTGGAAGTGTTCAAGGACAGGTTGGATGGGGCTTGGAGCAAACTGGTCTAGGGGAAGGCGTCTCTGGTTGTGACAGTGGGGTTGGAACTGGATGATCTTCAAGGTCACTTCCAGTACAAACCCTCCCATGAAATGTCAAAACTCATGACAGGCAAAATTAAGACTGACCTTTTGCAGCAGAGCAACCCAGTGGCTGGCAGAAGGTGACCAGGAGGATCTCTCTGCCCCTTTAATGTAAAATCATATAAATACCATGGTCAAGTGCAAATGGGCCTGATACTTAGCAAAATTACATCAATTAAACTCTACTGAGTATGTTAATGAGTGATTGGTGTTGGGCTTTAAGGCTTTTATTGCCAGGCAGAAGTTCCCAGCCTGAAGAGGTTTGTGTGCCTCCATCCTGGCATAGCTGATGTCTTCTTCCCTGCAGTTTTGGTGTTGGGGTTGCCTTGTCCCTTTCTGGGTTCCTCTTTCAGGCTCCCTCTCCCTTGTCATCAAGATGCCTTTATTTACTGGATTTTCTGTGGCTATTAGGCTGTCACAGTGACACACTGTAGGGAGAGGGTGTTGTGAATGTTACTGCTCTCAAAGGACTTTCAAATGGCCAAGTAAATACAATGAAATTCAGAATAACTTGGACATGCTGGTCCACACCACTCTGAGAGACAAGTGGAAGGGGATTGGGCATCACAGTGTCTGGGAAAGGATTTTTGGAAGCAGTTGGGGTGACTCAGGGGGAGACTCTGCCAAGACCTCTGCATTGCAGCGTCCTGACCAGTATCCTGAGCTCTGGTGCTGGTGGGAATGGCTCCTTAGGAGGAGCTCCTGGGAGAGCTGGGTGTGGAGTTCGTTCCTGCAGTGGCAGTGAGCAAGCAGTTTTCTATCTGAGGGAGCAACTCCCTCTGCCTGCGCAGAGGACATGGCACACATGGTGGCACAGATGGAGCTGTGGTGTGGATTTCTCCCGCAGGCAGTGTCCTTCCAGCTGGAGCAGGTGATGGTGTGACCAGCAGTGGCCATGGGTCTGAGTCAGGCTATCTTATCTCTGTTGTGAGTGCAAACACCTCTGTAAGAGGAGCTGTAAAGGGAGCTGATCTCTGCAGATAGCAACCTGCTATCCCCTGTGTGTCTGGGCACATCCGGTCTCACCAGGACAGAAAGCTTTGTGGCTGCGCAGGGATGTTTCTCCTTTCAGCATTCTGTTGTCTGAGAGTGCTCGTCAGGCAGCAGAACTGTCAGCATGCTCTTAGCATTCACTTGCAGGGATGTGGTGCTGGCAGAAGGAGAAAGCATAAGGATATTTTCACAAATTCTTCATAGAAAGGGTTGTCCAACCTTGGCATAGGCTGCCCGGAGCAGTGGTGGAATCCCCATTCCTGGAGGGATTTAATAGATGTGTGGATGTAGCACTTGGGGACATGGGTTAGTGGTGAGCTGGGCAGTGTTGGGGGAATGGTTGGACTCAGTGCATTGTCTCAGAGGGGCTTTTCCAACTCAAATGATTCCATAATTCTATGCCATACCCTGTGCGGGGCCAAGACTGCTCTTGTGCAACTCCCCAGACGAGTTTACTGGGCCACTGGATAATGCAGGAGCTACAGCTTGACCAGTGTTAGCCATGTGCAGGGCTGTGTAGATCCAAACCCCCATAAGACTGTAGGTTAGTCATCCCTGCACTCTGTCACGCTGCTGCGTGGTTCTTCAGGTATTAAACTGCATAGAAAAAAGAAATAAAAATAGGATCTGGTATGGATTGTGTGTGAAAATTTGTTCTTCAAATATCAGACTTTTTTGGACCAAGGTCCTGTTGTTGACCTGCCAGATGGTTCATTACCATTAAACTTTAAATTGTAACCCTGGTGAAGAGAGCATAAAACCTTCTGTTGGTGCTATGATCATTTACAGTGGTCACAGCCACCTGAATCACAGTTGGGAGCTACAAATGAAGGCTGCCAGTTATGATTCTAGTATTTCAGCTATTAGGTTTCTGTCCAAGTGCATGATGAACAGTTCAGAGCATCCAGAACCACAGCACTAGCACTGGCCACTCCTGTCAAAAAAAGGGTGATCAAATTGTCCACGCAGACCCACTACCTGTGTGTCATACCACCACTTAAGTTCGAAGAGTTCACCAACATGCTTCTGTGTAGAGCTTGGCTGAAGACATCTGCCTGTTGGCTCTCAAGCCCCAGTCTCTGTCAAATAAGGCAAGTAGTTCAACTGGAGAGGAATACAGGCTTTTTATTCAGATGGTGCTTATCTGGCTGGTTTGTCTGGGATGAACTGCATTCAGCTGTGTTCAAGATATCAGCCAAAGTTCAGGCATTGCTGGTTGGAAATAACTTTAGGATTATCATACCATATATTGTAGCATTGAAGGGTTTGGTTGGGAGGGAGCTTCAAGACTACCTAGTTCCAGCCCTTCTGCTATGGGCAGGGACACCTTCCACTAGACCACGGTACCAGAAGCCCTGTCCAACCTAGTATTGGACAATCCCAGGAATAAGACAGCCACAGCTTCTTTGGGCAACCTGTGCCAGGGCCTCACCCCCCTCAAATCTAAGAATTTCTTCCCGATACCCGATCTAACACTGCTCTCTGTCAGTGGGAAGCCATTCCCTCTTGTCCTGTCACTCGAGGCCCTTGTCCAAAGTCCTCTCCAGGTCTTTTGGAGCCCCCTTAGGCACTGGCAGGGGCTCTAAGTTCTCCCTGGAGCCTTTTCTTTTCCAGGTTGAACACCCCAGGTGTCTCAGTATATGAGTGTATTTGTTCCTTGAGGTAAGTTTTTAGTGAAACCAGTGTGAAGGTTTCCAATGAGGTGGAGGAAGGTTGGCAAGACACCCTGGGTATAGCTGTGAGTGTTCCCTGGACCAGCATTCCTGCTTCCCTTTTTTTTTTTTCCAACTGTAGGAAGAGGAATATGGTTTGTTTACCTCCTTTTCACTCATTCCATCCCAGCAGTCTTAACCAGCTGACAGCATTGCCACCAGAGCAGACCAAGGGCAATTTGGAAAGGCTTTCTGAGTTCGGATGTGTACTTCTCTAGGTCCTTGAAGAGGTGATCTGACTTGTTCAGTGCATGCAAGCAGTAACACCTGACCTTAACTTCCTTGCCTGGGATTCTGGGCAGAATTTCAAGACTTCAAGTGTGGTGCTTGCATAGGTGGAACATGGCTGGTGTGTTCACTTGTGTCTCTTCCAGCAGGGAGTTTAATGACAACTCTTACACGTGTGTGGAGGATGCACTGTGCAGGTACAGCCTCACCCAGAAAGGAAGGTGGAAAAGCCTTAATTTGTGAAAAGGGAGAAGGATAAAACAAGGGGCAGAAAACTGCTGACTCCTGCATGGTCCACCCTGCTTTCTAAAGCCTGACCCATGGCTTCCCTGTCTTGATACTGGCAGCACCTTGCTCCTGTGAGAAAAATGGGTTTGTAATCAGGGATTTGGGTGTGTGGAGGGACCTTTTATGCAGGCAGACAGTGGCAGGACAAGGGGAAATGGCTTCAAACTGGGAGAGGGGAGATGTAGATTAGATATGGCAAAGAAGTTCTTCCTTGAGAGAGGGTGGTGTGGCCCTGGCACAGGTTGCCCAGAGGAGCTGTGGCAGCCCCCTCCCTGGAAGTGTCCAAGACCAAGTTGGACAGGTCTTGGAGCAGCCTGGTCTAGTGGAAGGTGTCCATGCCTATGGCAGAAGTGATGAAACAAGATGGTGTTCAAGGTCTCTTTAGCACAAACCCTTCTGTGAATCATTCTATGACTTGACCATGCAGGGTTTAGAGTTTGTCTCATTTAATTTGAGCACTGTAAAATTTGTGTGTCAATTCTGAATTTCCTTTCTTCCTTGTGGTGTGCAGAGAGAGCTATAATTTCATACTGTCTGGGTTCGGCACATGTTTTAGGTTGAGCTAAAGTATCTGCTGCAAGAATCTGTCTCTTGCCATTATCTTGCAAAAGCTGAGAAAATTTTGGAGACACGGGGATAGTTTGGTTCCTAGTATTTTTGGGGGTTGTCTTATGCTGTATGAGAAAACTGCAAAGTATCTGCAGGTGGCATGGGCCTTGGAGGTCCACTAAGCTGCTTCTGAAACCCAATGGATGCTTTGCAGCCAAAAGATTCAAATGTCATTGGAATTTGGGTTTATCAGTTTTGTTACTGATTGGTTCTTTGGGAATTAGACTGAACAGAATAAATAAATAAATGAACAAACAATACAGAAAGCAAGATGTTGGCATTGCACCCTTAGAAAGGAGTGGGATTGCCATCACCTGTATGTTTAAGTTTGGTCACCTTTAGAACTGTATTGGATCAACTTCATGTTGGGTCTTCTGGGCTGTGCTGGAGCAGGTGCCTGCACAGTAAAACATTCTACTTTCCCTCATTAGCTCCGGGATGCTTGCGGTGCTCTCTTTCTATCTGTTTCCTGACCTTACCTCTCCCCTTTCCAGGTTGTTGGAAGAAGGTGCAGATGTGAATACAAGGCACAAGCTTGGCTGGACGGCTCTCATGGTGGCAGCCATCAGCAGGAACTCCAGGTATGTGCATCTCACGTTGTGGTGACTCACTTCAACTTTTTCCTAAAGTCGTACTGAGCTCTGGTAGAGAGTTCCCATAAAATTTGGGATGTGTTGTGAAGCTTAACCCAAGGGAGCTTGTCACTCTCCTTATGCCCACTATGTGGTGTGATAGATCAGGGCAGGCTGCTCCTCAGTCCCATGGATGTGACAACTGAGCTGATGGTGCCATTCCACAGCAGCTCTCAGGTTTTGGCCATGGATAAGCTCACACCTGTAGCATGTTGTTGCAGTGGGTACCCCACCAGCCAAAATCGCTCCCATAAGAGCTGTCCCATCCCTTCTCACTGGTGAGGCTGTAGCTGGGTCTGAATGCTATGCCCTTGCTCCACAGTTCCCATGATGATCACTCTGGCTTCTTGTAACCTTTTAAAGACACTCCTAAATATATTCAGTCTACAACTAAATTCAATTAGGTTTTTTTTTATTTAAGGAAAAAAAAGAGAAAAAGAAATCCAATTTTGGAAAATGTGGGACAGACGGGAGAATGAGCTTTGATGTTACAACTTCTCAGGGATGCTTTACTTAGTCACAAGTTCATAAGCAAAAAAGCTTAATTACTTGGGAAAACACAGGATTAAAGCAGTGCACAAAGGCTGAATATCCGCTCTCGGGTGACACTATCCCAATCCATGTGCTGAGTTCGTGTGTGGTGCAAACTTTGATGTGTGCTATGACAAGCTGAAAGTCGTGACCTCCTGAGGGAGCTCCTTAAAACAGGCCCAGAGGTGGGGCTTGCAAATGTTTGTTTAACTTTGATGTCCGAGCAGCAACGGGCCCTGTTATTTGCCTGTCCACGAAGGGATGGGCTTGGGAGCCTCCCACCTTTCCCAGTGGACAATGGTCAGCAGTAGAGTGTGACGACTGTTGACCATTCTGAGTGACTGGTGAAGCAGAACAGGACTTCCCGAGTTGCAAAGGCTGAGGGGAGACAGGGAGAAAGGCTGTTCATGGGACAATAATTACCTAAAATCAGGCCTAAAATCAAGTGGAAATGCTAATGAAAACATCTTGACAGTAAAAAATGTGTGGACCCCAGGCTGGTCCGTGCTGAGAGGGCAGAGCCATCACCACATCTGTCTTTGTTGTGTACCTGGCCAAAAGAAAAAGGGTTTGGCTGTGTTGGGCAAATTCTGTTTATTTTTCCCACATTATAGATGAATACTGACTTAAAGTGAAAATTAAGAAGACTTTGAATACCTGAAGCTCTGTAGAAGTTGCCTCCGGATAGCAGAAGAGTAGTTAGATACTGTTGGACTTGATGATCTTAAAGGTCTTTTCCCACCTTTGTGATTCTGATTCTATCCTTTCTAGAGGCAAACATAAATGCAAGCTAGGCTTATTCTGTATGTAACAGCTCCAGCATTGTGCCAGACAAGGTTTTGGCCCTCAGCCCTCTTTCTAGACTTGTAATGTCCACAGTGCAGAGTGGGAAATGCACTGAGCCTGGAACATGACCCACAGAGAATTTGAAATTCCTTACAAATGGTTTGCTAGTGGACCTAGTCCACAGGGTGAACTGTGTAACTGAAACTAGATGTTGTGGCCAGGGTGTAACTGGGAAGGGAGGAGTCAGAGGCACAAGGATGCAGCATAGTTTTGTTTCTAGAGTGTGGTCCCTCTATAAAAGGTTATGCTCTAAATCTGCTTTCTCCAGCCACAGCAACTGATCTCAGAATCAGAATCACGGGTTGGAAGGGACCTTGAAGATCATCCACTTCCACCCTTCTGCCATGAGCAGGAGCACCTTCCACTAGACCAGGTTGTTCCAAGCCCTGTCCAACCTGGCTTTGAATGCTTTCAGGGATGGGACTGCCACAGCTTCTCTGGGCAACCTGTGGCTGGGCCTCACCACCCTCTCAAGGTAGAATTGCTTCCCTATATTCAATCTAACCCTGCCCTCTGGCAGTGTGAAGCCATCCCCCCTTGTCCAATTGCCTGTGTAATCCACCTGATGTGATGGATTTGAAGTTGTTATGACTTTTGGTCCTTAGCACCTCAGGCCAGCAGCCTCTGGAGAGGTGAGCTGGGCTGTCCCTGGCTCAGAGATGGCCGAGGTGCAGTCAGCTGAATAGGACCTACAGGTACTGTTTGCCTGCAAAAAGATCAAGGTCATTCCAATGTTTAACTTACTGGCTCTCTCACCACTTCCTCTTTTATGGCTGCTGATACCTCCATAGGTTCCTCAGCATTTTTGAAGGGCTGGGATGCTGGGAACTGAGATGAGTGTTTTCAACTAATAAAAAGGAAGCCTTCATCCTCAGATTACCGCCTTTCCAAAGGTGTTTTTCAGAGAAGAATGACGTTTTCAGTCTCCACTGTGCGCTGGAGATGTCTGTGACCTGTCCTTTAGCTTTGTCATGTTTCCCAATTTCCACAGCCCTCACTCTTCCAATTAGACAGCCCCAGTCCATCTGTTTAATTTAATTCCAGAGGCGCTGCTTTAATAATTTCTGTCAGTTGCCATCAGCTGCAAGAGGAAATCCAGTGTGCTGGATGGCAAGTTTGGGGTCCATCTTTTCTTTTTACAGCAAAACAATGATCATCTTCTTCCTCGCGGAAATGTCTTGTATCCAAAATGTGGGGAGGCATTAAGAAGCATTCTGCAATATTCCCATGGGTAGGTCTTCAAGGGGAGACTGATGTCTGCCTGGAAGGGGAGATACAGTAGTGGATCTAGTGAAGACGGACATTTAGGGTTCCTTATTCACATGAGACAGAGTCAGCATCCAAATTCTTTGGCTCCATGATGATACCCAGGTTGTAACTGGGTCGTGGGCTAAAGACATCAGCTGTGACCATGTTTACAGCAGCAAAGGAAGGTTTTATATTGTAATTCTCATTGCTGTGGGAATTACCATAGCATTGTCATGTTTTTAGTATTTAAGCTTTAATTAAATGCATACTCAGAGCTTTGTGGGGTTTGTGCATTTGTTAAAATAAGCAATAAAGCTATCATAAATGGAACCCCAAAGCAGGTAGGACTTTAGCTGTATGTCTGTGTTCTGTAGCATGGTGACCTTTTCTATATCCGGTTATCAGCTACTCCAGTTTTTATCATTTCTACAGAAATAAAGTGACAGTGAAATATCAAGTCATCTTCTCAGCCTTCTTTGAAGGAGAGAACTACTTGTGTGGTAGGGGAAGCTAAGGCACAGAGCTGCATGGAAAGTCTTGAGTCCCAGTGGGATAAGTTTGAGTAGTTCTAAAAACCACTGAAACCTGCTTCTACTCCCATTCAACCCCATTGGCACAACCCATGGGTAGCAATTCTGAAGGAGGGGGCTGGAGCATGAGCACAAGTCTGATGAGGAATGGCTGAGGGAATTGGGGGCCTCAGCCTGGAGAAAAGGAGGCTCAGGAGCGACCTTCTCACTCCGTAAAACTCCCTGACAGGTGGGTGGAGCCAGATGGGGGTCAGTCTCTTCTTTCAGATAACAAGGGACAGGGGAAAAAACGAAACAGCCTCAAATTGTGCCATGGGACCTTGAGGTTGGTAATTAGGGAAAATTCCTGAAAATACTGTCAAGCCCTTGAAGAGACTGCCCAGGGCAGTGGTGGGGGTCACCATCCCTGAAGGGATTTAAAAGTTATATGGATGTGGCACTTGGGGACAAAGTTTAGTGGTGGCCTTGGTAGTGCTGGGGGAACAGTTGGACTCAATGATCTCAAAGGGGTTTTCCAACCTATATGGTTCTGTGATTCTGTGATTTTAGGGCTTCCAAAGTTTTCTGCATGGCTCAGGTGGTGGGGAGGAGCACCTGGGTGCACTCACAGAGATTCCTTTCTCAGAATCCAGTTCAAGTGCAGTTCAAGCCTGTGCAAGGCTCTATAATGGCTTTCACAGTAGCAGCAGCAGCAATACCCATGTTTTATTTGGACAGAAGTGCTCCAGCCCTCAGAGCATCGCTTTGTCCCCCTCTGGACTCACTCCAGCAGCTTCACATCCTTCTGATTTTGTGGCCCAGAGATGGAGGTAGCATGGCATGTGGGGTCTCACCTGAGAGGAGCAGAGGGTCAGAATCGCCCCCTCCTCTGCTGTCCATGCTGTGGGATCAGCCCAGGACATGGGTTTCTGACAGAGCACTGTCAGGTCATGTTGAGCTTTGTCTTCCTCTTTCTTTGGGAGCTTTAGCCTCCAAATTTCTCTTGGCTCTTCCCATATCATCTACTCATCTTCATTTTCTTTTTGCAGCTTTGGCTTCTTGCATACCCGTTCTTCTTCTGCCTTCCTCTTCAGGTCTGGATCTCTTTGTGTTTCTTCACCTTTGCTTCTCAACATCTTTCTTCTGGGAGTGACCAATATCAAGTGACTCCTCCCTGAGCCTCGGCTCTCCTTTTTCTTCTCTGCCTGGCTTTGTAGATGAAAGGAGCTGTGGGTCAAAGGTTCTCCCATGGAACCAGAACCAGTAGGGCTTGGCCCAAGGTGGCCTCATCCCATCCCTCACCCTCCTCCAACCCTCCTTAGGGAGAGGAGTCAGGAAGTAGTTTGTTTTTTGCCTCCATGTATATTGCTGGTAGCTGTGCCTCATCCACATGTGCATTGAAGATGCTATGTGGCTGTTTTATATTAGTAATGACAATTCCTCATGCATAGTGATATTCTAGTGGGTTTATTCTGAGATTGGTGAAGGGTAACTGATCTGGAGCTGTTCCCTGTCTACAGGCAGTGACATGATGAACTGGTACAGTCTTGGTATCTATATTAGGTACATAGATGTGTCCCATGGGGTTTTTTCACTCCTTTCACTTTAGGCAAGTCATTCAGAGCTGTCTGCAGTGGAGCTGAAGAAATATCTGAGTACCTTTGGAAGAAGATAAGGCCCAATGCGTCACCTGTCAGAGAGCTGAGGAGTTGGGCGTGGGTTTCAGCTGTGATGACAGAATGTTTGGAGGGCCTGATCCTACAAACTGGGGCATTGGCTTTCAGTCACTCTCTTTCTGGGTGTTTTTGATGAGCAGTGACCACTTGGCTTTTCCAGCAGCTGTTACTCATGCTTCTGCCTTGGCAGTGCCCCCATCTCAGACCCCGGGGCATGAGCATCCCTTTTTTCAGGGCTGAGCACCATCTGATGTCTTGCAATTCAGGCACAATGTGATACCGTCAGTTTAGCAGGTTCCTGCACCTCTCCAAGCCACAGAAATGGCTTCTCTTCACATTTTCGTACTGCTCCAGGCGGGGAGCAGGGCTTCTAACACTCCGCAACTCCTTTTTGTGCCTTCACCATGCCTCTGAAAGATGATACACCCATGGCACACTCTTAAAGAAAACTGAACAACATAACAATTACCACCCTTCAAGATTTATTTTTTTCCATTTTTTTGTTCCATAATCCCTTTTTATCCCTTTTCGAGCAGTCAGTCATTTTCATCTGGGTTAATAATAACACATCACAGCACAAGGGATTGCTGCGGCTGCCTGGCTTTCTGTGCCATAGGTAGATGTAAACATGCTCCTGGAAAGGCATACATTCACATTTAGCTTTCATCTGAGCAACAGTTCCTCCCAGCCCTCCTGCTGTGCTGAGTTTTACACAGTTAAGATATAACCACACAAGGATCTTCTTTGTGTCCAGGCAGGACATGTGGCTCCTGCCAGAGCTCAGGGCAGCCGCCTATCAAAACCCAGCCAGGCGTTTGCATTGTGCCGAAAACACACGGTCATGGGGATCACCAGGCTTCTTGGTTCACCAACCCCAGCTGCTGGAGCCGTGGTCCAGGCATAACGTCTCTCTTGACGCAGCCCCAGTCACCTCCCACTATCTCAGCATTGATTTCCCTACCCCCTGTATTGTGTATATGTATTTATTTATTGAACAATATGTTAGTCCAGCCATTACAAGCAGAAAGCACTTTCCCCAATGGATTGAACTGCCCAGCCAGCTCTAGCTCAGCATTGCCCTCTGAGTCATCACCAGGGTCAATTTAGATTTATATTCATGCTGATGAATAGGCTTTGCCTCTAATCCAATCAAAACTTGATCAACAAAATAAAACTCAGCTTGTTTAGGGTGTTGAGCACAGGTGAGTTATGGAGGGAAGCTGGAGCAGCCCAGCTGGACAGTGGCATCCCACTCCTTCTAGGACCTGGTGTAGGATGTTGTTCTGCCCCAGTGCCTCACAGCAAGAGGAAGATCAAAAAAAGTGTATGAGCCAGAAAATCTCTCATTTGAAACTCACTCATCATGGGATGGTTTGGGTTTGGAAGGGCCTTAAAGCTCATCTCATTCCAATCCCCCTGCCATGGGCAGGGACATCTTCCACTAGACCTGGTTGCCCCAAGATCTGTCCAACCAGGCCTTGAACACTTCCAGGGATGGGGCAGTCACAGCTTCTGTAGGTGACCTGTGGCAGGGCCTTGTCGCTCTGATTTTCAGCCTTCTGATGTTTTCATTCTTGTGATAGAGTTTCTCACGTTGTTTTTTGTAAACATGCACATGTTTTTCTAACTGTCTTTTTGTTTTTCATTCTTTCTCCTGGGAGGAGAAAGGTTTGATGGACTTTGTCATTGACCAGTGTGGTTGGAGAGGTGGTAACTTCACCTTCCAATCGATGGTCATTCCCAAAACTCTATATAATACGAAAACCAAAATAAAACCTTCTTCTTCCTTGCCTTCTCTCATCTGTGACTGTGCTGTGTCTCTGCGATTCGTGTTGCACATTAGTGCAACAGGGCCTTGCCGCCCTCACAGGGAAGGATTTCTTCCCAATATCCCATCTAACCCTGCCCTCTGTCACTTTGAAGTCATTCCCTCTTGTCCTGTCACTCCAGGCCATTGTCCAAAGTCTCTGTCCAGCTCCCTTGGAGCCTCTTTAATCACCTGATTTTGCAAGTCCCTTCCTTTTTTCCAGGAATATTCACATGCTTTGCATCGCTTAGTACAGTTCGTTTGCATTTTTATGGCGCTGTTAGCTTTCCTGCAGGGTAATTTGCTTGAATGTCCCATTACCTGCAAATTGGATAGGTACAATCAATAGCTGTGATTCCAGGAGTCTAGCTGATGGACAAGTGCCTGGAGGGGTTGGCACATCCCAAAAGCAGGAGATGAGATTGAAAGATGATTGGAAAGGAAAGCTGGATGTGTAATGTGTTGTTACTGGACTAGTGCCAGTATTTTGGCACAGCAGATTTTGCCAGGAAGTGATGATGTCAGTGCTTATTAAACTTGAGCCTCCTGGCCCATCGTAAGAGCTGTGGAAATGTTTCTTACCACTGGGAATATGGTGAAGAGGGTAATTCACAGGGAGAGCAGAGCAGTTCTGCCACCATCACCTGCTGCATCACTCTCAGACCACCTTGCATCTAGCAGTTGTGGTTCTCTGCTCAACTTCTCACAGAAGGTCACTTCTCAGAGAAGAATGCTGAACGTGTAGGCAATGGATGAAAAGGACAGGGCTTCCTGAGTATCTGAGAGCACATGGAGGTAGTATCTGATGGAGTGCCTGGGAAGGAGAATGCTCATTTCAATGTAGTCACTGAGGGTAGATGGATGGAGTTATCAAGGAAATGACAAATCTTGTTTTACCATATGACTCACTCAGTACCTGTAGCTCACTCGTGGGCCACAATGTTGTGGATCAAAGTCCTACACTGGGACTTGGGATCATTTCCCTTAAAATGAGGCAGATTCAGGAACCTGAAGTTATATCATAGCTTGTGAGCTAAAATTGAAGTAGAGGGGTCTCTTTGGTGGTGATAGCCATGAGAATGTGGTCCAAGGAGGGTGGTTTGACCATATCAAAACCTGTGCTTCCACAGACATGAGTGATCCATGAGGCTCAGCTGCCTGGTGGGGATGCTGGAAGCCCTGATTGCAAAGATCACAGTAAGTCAGCTGCTAGGGCAAGATCATCAAAGGCTTAATTGCAGCACATAATTTCCTGCCTGAAGGAGTTGTCTAGCCCTGTCACAGGCTGCCCACGGCAGGGGTGAAGTCCCCATCCCTGGAGGGATATATAAGCCGTAATTCCATGATTCTGTGTTGATTTCTGTTCAGTAGGTAGATGTCCATCTCTAGCAGCATGGAGGTTGTCTATACAGGTCCCATAAAACAACAGGATATAACCTGCCCTGCCATCTTCCATCGTGCACCTCCTGCTTTCATGGTGACCTCCTCTTCAAGGTCTTTGATGCAGTTCTCTTAATGACTGGGTTGACCACAGTAGCACCAAGTACTGGAGATGCAGGATGTTTCCAGAGGAATCCAGCACTGGATCTTCCAGAAGAACTTTGCACAGATCAGTGACCTGTGCTAGAGCTTTCTCAACTAGAAAGACTGGATGTGGTGCATCTCCCTCTGTTCCACAGTCTTTGACAGATGGCACAGTACCAGACAGATGCCAAGGGTAGGTTTGTCCTACCTAATAACCAGAGGTGGGACAGCCTGGGCGGGTGGCCTGTGGCTACATCTATTCTGGATATCCAAGGCCATGCACTTGGCCTCATGGGGCTTTTCTTGCAGCCAGACCGCTTCCTTGTTTTGCATTTTGCTGCAGCCATAGAGGGTAATGGTAAAGGTCCAAATTCTGAAGCAGAGGTGGGAGTGGAGCTAGGTATGCTGAGCAGCCCTTCCTAGAGGTGCTGAAGGAATTTCAGGATACATTTTGTGCCCTGTGCTTTATCAATGCTCCTAAGGCAGTCCAGAAGGATTCATAGGCTTGTTGTGGCACTCCTATATGGGATGTCCTCAGTGGTACAGCCTTAAAGAGCAGTGTAGCAAGATAGTATAGACTTGTCTCTTCTGAACATGGAGCAGATATTTGGATCAGTGTCTTTTCCCTGGCATTATATTGTCTGTTCTCAGATCATAGTGTGGTCTGGGGATGGGGCAGGGGGTGCACCACCATAGGGGCCTGAGGATGAGACAGTGAGGTTATGTCTCACTGGAACTGTACGGAAGATTGTGGGTTATCTCAAACACTGACCCTTCAAACAAGATCAAAACTACTTAGTAAACTGAGAGAAAACTCGGGCTCATTGAAGACGTTTGTGTGGTAGAGAGTGAGCACATCTGTAATGAGAGGCTGCTCTGGGCTTCATGGCTTACACTGCTGATGGCTAAAGCAGGTGAGGTGATCCACCATCAAGAAAGGTGTCAACCTGTTGGAGCAAGTACACAGAAGGCCATGGAGATGCTCCAGGGGCTGGAGAGAGGCTGAGAGAGGTGGGGCTGTTCAGCCTGGAGAAGTCTCCAGGGAGACCTTAGAGCCCCTGCCAGTGTCTAAAGAGACCTGGAGAGGGACTTTGGACAAGGCCTGGAGTGACAGGATGAAGGAGAGTGGCTTCCCACTGACAGAGGACAGAGTTATATGGGATATTAGGAAGAAATTCATCCTTGTGAGTATGGTAAGGCCCCAGCACAGGTTGCCCAGAGAAGCTGTGACTGCCCCATTCCTGGAAGTGTTCCAGTCTTGATTGAATAGAGCTTGGAGCAGCCAGGTCTAGTGAAAGGTGTCCCTGCCCATGGCAGGGGGCTGAAATGAGATGGACTTTAAGGTCCCTATCTAACCCAAAGCATTCCAGGTTTTCATGATACCCATCCTTTGTGCCTGTTCTAAGCCATCAGGTATCTAATATGATCATGGCTGTGCAGCTCGATCCAGTCAAGAACCTGGGCATTGCAGCATGCTTCCGATGACTGAAAAGGGGAAGGGTCATAATTGGAATTTGCTGTTTGCAGAATAAGAGTCAGAACCTATCAACCTGAATATTATAGAACAAATAACATTGTTGAAATATGGATATAATGAAATACGGATATAAATGGAGTACAGATGTAAATGAGCTCTGTATGCTCAGAGGGCTTGCCTGAAAGGAGAGTGGAGCCAGGTGGGGGTCAGTCTCTTCTCCCAGGTAACAAGTGGCAGTACAAGGGGAAACAGCCTCAAGTTGCACCAAGGGAAGTTTAGGTTGGATATTAGGAAAATTTCTTCCCCAAAAGGCTTGTCCAGCTCTGGTACAGTCTGCCCAGGGGAGTGGTGGAGTTCCCATTCCTGGAGGGTTTAAAAACATTTGGATGTTTGACATAGGGGTGTAGTTTAGGGGGGAATAATGCCTAAGATTTTTAGCTTTTTATATTTTTTATATTTTTTATATATTTGTAGCTTTGTAGCTTGCTGGATTGTACAGCATAGCTGTAGATTCTAGTATTTTTCCTATCTTTCCTCCCTACATTTAGGAACGATAAGCTAAACTTATAAACACATTCATAAGTACTGTTTAGTCTTATTCCAAGAAGAGAACCAGCTACAAGGACATTCTCTTTTCCAACCAGTATCTGGACCAGACATTACAGAAGTGGGGCAAAACAGACCTCTGGACTGCTTCCAGTGGAGCAAGACCCCAGGAATTATTACCTAACCAACTAACCTTTTAATTGGACAGTATATGATAAGTATACTAATCAACTAACCTTATAAAAATTGTAGAATTACTATACCATGTGCAGTTTTCGCCACATTGTGTACCTGAAAGTTTTCAAGTAAAGATTTACTTTTATATTCACTTTAACATTGTTGGAAAGATCTATTCTATTTTCCAGGTATCGGTGACCTTGACAGTGCTGGGGGAACAGTTGGACTCAACGGTCTTAGAAGGCTTTTCCAACCTAAACAATTCCATTATTCTATCTCCTGCCCTCAGTCCTGGTGCTGTGCTCACTAGAGGTGACTTTATACATGGTGAGGAGCGCACCAGTGCTAGTAAAGAGCCGGCCTCTGTTACACCATGCTCAAATAATAAGATAACTACCCTTGATTCTGCTAATGCATTTATAGGGTAAATGGAAGAGGAGCTTAAGTTAAATTCCAGATGTGACTTGACAAGCCACAGNTTTAAAAACATTTGGATGTTTGACATAGGGGTGTAGTTTAGGGGGGAATAATGCCTAAGATTTTTAGCTTTTTATATTTTTTATATTTTTTATATATTTGTAGCTTTGTAGCTTGCTGGATTGTACAGCATAGCTGTAGATTCTAGTATTTTTCCTATCTTTCCTCCCTACATTTAGGAACGATAAGCTAAACTTATAAACACATTCATAAGTACTGTTTAGTCTTATTCCAAGAAGAGAACCAGCTACAAGGACATTCTCTTTTCCAACCAGTATCTGGACCAGACATTACAGAAGTGGGGCAAAACAGACCTCTGGACTGCTTCCAGTGGAGCAAGACCCCAGGAATTATTACCTAACCAACTAACCTTTTAATTGGACAGTATATGATAAGTATACTAATCAACTAACCTTATAAAAATTGTAGAATTACTATACCATGTGCAGTTTTCGCCACATTGTGTACCTGAAAGTTTTCAAGTAAAGATTTACTTTTATATTCACTTTAACATTGTTGGAAAGATCTATTCTATTTTCCAGGTATCGGTGACCTTGACAGTGCTGGGGGAACAGTTGGACTCAACGGTCTTAGAAGGCTTTTCCAACCTAAACAATTCCATTATTCTATCTCCTGCCCTCAGTCCTGGTGCTGTGCTCACTAGAGGTGACTTTATACATGGTGAGGAGCGCACCAGTGCTAGTAAAGAGCCGGCCTCTGTTACACCATGCTCAAATAATAAGATAACTACCCTTGATTCTGCTAATGCATTTATAGGGTAAATGGAAGAGGAGCTTAAGTTAAATTCCAGATGTGACTTGACAAGCCACAGCCTGCAGGTACATGTCAGGCTGTGGTGCACATCACTGTCAACCTGTGAGCCATGTCACGGGTGATGAATGCTAACAAATGAGTTACTGTCTAGTTGTCATGGGAAGCCTGCACGCTGGAAAAAAAAATTAAGAATTAACTGGCTTCAAGCTGCTTTCAGAGGGTGTGTGAAATCGAATTCTGGCCTGATGATTATGTGGATTCAAAAGCAGAGAATGAGGACTTCCACACCAAAGTGGCCTGGGCACTGCGTCCCATGTGTTCTGTTCCACTGCAGCATGTTATGATGTTGCAGCATCATAACATGCAACATTTGCTGGCAGCTCAAAATCCAGCATGTCCTGGACTGACCGCCAGCTCCATGGGCAGCAGGGCAAGAGAGAAGCTTCTGACCCTCTGCTCTACTCTGATGAGACCCCACCTGCAGAGCTGCATCTGGCTCTGGAGTCCAGCCTCAGAAGTATGGGAAGCTGCTGGAGTGAGTCTAGCATACACCAAGGAGATGCTCCAAGGTCTGGAGCACCTCTGCTCTGGAGACAGGCTGGGAGAGCTGGAGTTGTTCAGCCTGGAGATGGGAAGGCTTCAGGGACACCTTAGGGCCCTTTCCAGTGTCTAAAAGGGCTGTAAAGTTGAAGTCATAGAATCACAGAGTCATGGGATTGTTTGGGCTGAATGGGTCTTAAAGCCCATGTCATTCCACCCCCTGCTGTGGGCAGGGACACCTGCCACTAGATCAGTTTGCACCAAGCCTCAGACTGGCCTGGAACACTCACAGGGATGGGACAGCCACAGCTTCTCTGGGCAACCTGTGCCGGAGCATCACCACCCTCACAGACAAGAATTTCTTCCTGATATCCAGTCTATCCTCTGTCAGTAGGAAGCCATTCCTGTTGCCCTGTCACTCCAGGCCCTTGTCCAAAGTCTCTCTCCAGGACTTTTGGAGCCCCTTTAGGACCTAAGAAGGTTTAAGGTCTCCTTAGAGCCTTCTCTTCTCCGGGATGAACACACCCAACTGTCTCAGCCTGTCTTGTAGAGCAGAGGTGCTCCAGCCCTCTGATTATCTTCAAAGCCTCCTCTGAACTGCTTGCTATGGAAGTTGTTTGCACTCCTTGTGGTAGGATGGCACCATTAGTATCAGAGGCGCAGATGCTGTACAATTGCCCCCCAAAAGCAATGTAGTTTTGCTTCCCTTAACCTGCAGAGTGTTACAATAATCTTCCTTTTTGCAGGGACGGGTGACCTTGGAGCTGAGGTCTGTGTCTAGGAATATGCCTTATACTAGAAGCATGTTCTGTGCATATCTCCTCAGTAGCATTGCATTTCTCTACAGTGTCACCCCTTCCTCCAGTGCCTCCCCCATCTCATTCATTTTAGCATGTGCTGGTGGAGCTCTATTTGATGAAATATTCAGTTATGGTTATGGATTAATTTCCCTGGAATGTTAACATTCCCAGGAATATTTGAAGGGGGTTTTCTGAACACTTCTCAGTCTCTGAACGGCTTCAGTTCCTCATCTACTACTTCTGCCTTACTTTCCTTCTGTTTTGTGACAGTGTGGTAAAGGCTCTGCTCACAGCTAATGCAGATCCAAACCTTGGGGATGATTTCAGCAGTGTGTATGAGATTGCCAAAGAAAAAGGCCTCCATTCCTTGGAAGGTAAGATGGTTTGTGTGTAGCTACTGACATTTGCTTTTCAAGTCCCAAAATTTTGTTTCCTGATCTGACCTCATGGGATTTTTTTTAGAGCTTGTTTCATCTTCTTCCATTTAAATACAAAATAATTGATGGTGCTTGGGTGAATGTGTGTCTGAAGAAGAAAGAAACCTTATGTAGATATTGTAGAAGCAATCCTTCAATTTACCAGAGATAAACTGGTTTTACATAGCCAGAGCAAAATACAAAGTCATAGATAGGAGCATCATTCCATTGACTCACATGCATCTTGGGGAAGGGGAAGGGTTCAGGGCAGTGTATTCCACCAGCACCCTTAATCCAGATCTTATCAGGAGCTTGAAATGCAGACAGACTTGGCCAATTTAAATAAAGCTGAATTACATAAGTGGTTGCAGTGACTACTGTTGGGTTTGGGTAGGCATCAGTACCAGCTCTCAGCCCTAGGTGGCTTTCCATGAAAACAAGGTTATTTTCTGCAGAGTCACGTCATCTCATTATGGATATTCTTGGCAGATCTTGGTTTCTGCTCTCACCCATTCATTATCCTCATCACTGGGATGTTAATGCAGACTCAGAATCATAGAATCATGGGATGGTTTGGGTGGGAAGGGACCTTTAAAGCCCATCCAGTCCAACCCCCTGCCATGGCATAGATACCTTCCAGTAGGCCAGGTTTCTCAGACACCTGCTTTGTTTATTCAGACATATTTAAATTTCCCAGACAGTTTCCACTTTTAATGATAATAAATGGTGGTAAAATTTTCTTGATTTTGTGATTATTGGGATATGTCTGGATTCTTGGTGCCCAGCTGTGCTTTGGAGCAGTCAGCTGCATGTTCAGAGATTCTTCTGTTCCTCGCGCTGGCAGGAATGATAGTAGGACTCAACACCCCTAAAATGTCCCTCTCTTTCCTTCCCCATTCCAGAAGCCTTTTCTCTATCGAAGCACTGTCTGCTAGTCAGGCCTGCCAACCTCACCTCTGAGCTGGCAGACCATGGGATGTTTCCCAGACATCCCCCTTGCCCTGCCAGAGCCCAGCCAGCCACTGGGACTTGGATTCCCAGGTATCCACAGTGGCTACTTTTGTGTGCTCTGACTTGTTTGAAAGTTAAACCTTGTCCCAGATGCTCTGAGTAGAAAATGGGAGGAAGTCACATGGTTTGTCCAGAGCCTCAGTCTGCACAGCATGGTTTGCAAAGCCTGAGTCATAGAGTCATAGAATAGAATAATGGAATTATTTTGGTTGGAAAAGCCCTTCCAGACAATAGAGCCCAACCATTCTCCCAGCACTGCTGAGGCCACCACTAAACCATGTCTCCAAGTGCCACATCCACATGACTTTTAAAGCCCTCCAGGGATGGGCAGATAGTGCCAGGGTTTAACAACCCTTTCCATGAAGAAATTTTTCCCAATATCCATCCTGAACTTCCCCTGGCACAGCTTGAGGACATTTCCTCTTTTCCTGTCCCTTGTTCCTTGGGAGAAGAGCCTGATCCCCACCTGGCTTGACTCTCCTGTTAGGGAGTTGAGGAGAGTGAGAAAGACGCCCTGAGCCTCCCTCATCTCCCTCAGCCACTCCTCACCAGACTCATGCTCCACACCATTCCACACCTCTGTTGCCCTTCTCTGGATATGCTCTGTCACCTCAATGTCCTTCTTGGAGTGAGGGACCCAGAACTCAGCCCAGGTGTGGCCTCAGCAGCGCCCAGGACAGGGTCACTTCCCTTGTCCTGCACCCACACCATGGATGCTGTTGAGGCAGAGTGACATTATCCACAGGCCTGTCTGTGCTTTTGACTCAGTGCTATGAGGCAAAAGCTCTGTGAAAGCCTAATGAAGGTGTAATATTTGAACCTTTCATAAAGCACAGGTTGAGTTGAGATGGAAGAGTGAAGCAACAGCTTTGACAGGGCATTATTCTGTATTTTTAAAAGCTCCCTGCTCTCATCCCTCACTGTGCCCCACCCGTGGAGCAGACCTACTTCTTGATGGGAGAGAGGGTATGCATAGATCACATCCCTATAGCAGGGGATGTAAAATGTATGAAACTACATTAAAAAATGAGCAATAGAATGCCAATACATAATGCATGTACATAGACTTTATTTAAGATAAAGTATATCAAGCAAGAAAGTTAATTGTTTTTGTCTGCATTCATCCCTCTCTAATGTTGTATATTTTGGGGTGAAGAAAAGATAAGGCCACTTCATGAGAAGTTGCATTAATTCTTTGGTTGACATGTTTTATTAAAAAGAATAAATTCAGTTGTGTTTTTAAAGAGAGAGAAACTGCCTTTGTTTTTTCTTTTTTTTAGACATTTACATATTTCGCGTATAAATATTTTTTCATAAAAACATCCAAATCGAGAGGGTGTGCTCCACAACCACTGCACAAAATATATTACAGACATTTATATGGATGGCAGGAAGGGAGACAGAGGGCTGAAAATTTCCAGGCACCTAGTGATGGATGGTGGACGAGGCTTCCCCTGACGCTTTATTGAGTTTCCGATGATTATCTTTCTCAGAGACATTTTTTACAGATGACGGCCGAGCTGTCACAATGGACCATGGGGGAAAAAAACCAACAATAATAACACTTTAATCTCTTTACTGCGCTGCTCCCTAGTATCTCAGATTCATCTTCCCTGACGCACGCAGTTCATTATCCTGCTCCTCCCTGGGTAGGAAATGACGACAAATAAATATACATACTCACTCTGTGTGCTTGGAGAAAGGACCCAGGGAAGGAAAGGAGCCAGGGCATTAATTGATCTTCCTGGAGGGACTGTGGTTCATTAGTGGAGATGCTGGGCTCGGACAGCATCAGGTATTCATCACAGTGTTTCTCTCTTCTGAACTTTTCAAATCTCCTGGAAATCTTTTGATGGCTTTTAGGAGGAACCATGAAGAAGTCCCTGCAGCCCAGCCGCTTTCCAGCTCTGCTTGCTTTGCCATAGCACAGTATAAGGTGCTCAGAGCACTTGGAAGCCCTCCCTATCCCTGGATCTGGGTCTGATGAGTTTTGGGTACAGACCCTTTCACCAAGGAGCTGGACACACTTCCAGGAGCAGAATTTGGCCCACCAGGTGGGTGGTGTTCATTTGAATGGAGACAGCATACGCCAGTCCCACCATCACCCATGGTCCATGGTGGGGCAGGGTATTTATGAGGCTTCCTCTGGGCAACCTGTGCCATTGCCTCACCACCCTCACAGGGAAGAATTTCTTCCCAATATTCAATCTTACCCTGCCCACTGTCAGTTTGAAGACATTCCTACTTGTCCTGTCACTATTTGCCCCTGTAAAAAGTCACTCTTTTTTTTCTTTCTTGCTGATGACAAAAGCAAAGAGTTTAAAATCCAGGTTTTCTAAGGCCTGATCCTTAAACCAACTACAGGAGAGCAGGGGTGCTGCAGGCCCTTCCTGCAGAGCCATCCCCTGCTGAGACACATGGGCTTATGTGCTGGTGATTGCCAAAATCAGGAATTTGCTTAAAGGTCAAGCCATAGTGGGGCAGCATTCATTCCTGTCACAGCTTCCCTTCTGTTTGCTAAAATCACTATTTTAATTAGATATTGGGAAGAAATTCTTGTCTGTTAGGGTGCCAGGGCTCTGGCACAGTTTGCCCAGAAAAGCTATGACTGCCCCATCCCTGGAAGTGTTCAAGGCCAGGCTGAACAGAGCTTGGAGCAGCCTGGTCTCATGGAAGGTGTCCCTGCCTATGGCAGGGGGGTAGAACCAGATAAGCTTTAAGGTCTCTTCCAAGTCAAGCCATCCTGTTACCCTACAATAAAATGGTTGAAAAAAGGCTGAAGTCTTCACTCAGGTGTTCTCCAGCCACCTCCTCTCCTGCCTGGGCGCTATGTAGGCAGTCACTGGGATACACGGAAACCATGTTGTCCTTATCTCTACTGCTGCTCAGTGGAGTGGGGACAATGGCCACCAGAAGTCCCCACTGGGGTCCTGGTGGTCCCGGAAAAGGTCACAAAGCCCTTAAGAAGCTTCCTGCCTGGTGAGGGGTGGTGGGTCCATGCTGCTGCTGCACATCCAGATGAGCAGTTCTGTAGTTATCTCAGTGAGCTGAGCTTTCACCCTTTGTCCCCTGCAGTCCTTGTCACCCGAGAGGATGACTTCAACAACCGTCTCAACATCCGAGCCAACTTCAAGGGCTGCACAGCTCTACACTACGCAGTTCTGGCTGATGACTACCTGACAGTCAAACTGCTGCTGGATGCAGGTGAGTTTTGTAGTTCACCCAGCTCTTGGGCCAGGAGCACTTCTCAGTCAGGCCATCCCACAGAACTGTCAGGTTCAGACACAGGCCACACTCTCTCACTGTCACGATTTGGTCTGATTTGCTGTTTGCTTTCATCTCTTTACTTTTTAGTTTCTGTGTTCCCATTCATTTCCATTATTTTTTTCCATGTACTTTTGGTGGCTTTTCTCACCTTATTCATTGAGTTTTCCCTTTCCTCCTGCAGTTCAACAGCCAGAGAATCATAGAATCCTGGAATGGTTTGGGTTGGAAGGAACCTTAAAGATCATCCACTTCTAACCCTCTGCCATGGGCAGGGACACTTTTCACTAGACCTGGTTGCTCCAAGCTGACTCCAGCCTGGCCTTGAACACTTCCAGGGATGGGGCAGTCACAGCTTCTCTGGGCAAGCTGTGCCAGAGCCTTGGCACCCTCACAGGGAAGAATTTCTTCCCAATATGCCATCTAACCCTGGCCTCTGTCAATGGGAAGCCACTCCCTCTTGTCCTGTCACTCCAGGCTGTTGTCCAAAGTCCCTCTCCAGCTCCCGTGGAGCCTCTTTAGGCACTGGCAGGGGCTCTAAGGTCTCCCTGGAGCCTTCTTCTCCAGGCTGAACACCCTCGACTCTCCGGCCTGTCTCCAGAGCAGAGGGACTTCAACCCTTGGAGAGCTTCTATGACCTCCTCTGTCCTCACTCCAGCAGCTCCACACCCTTCTAATGTTGGGAGCCCCATAGCTGGACTGAGTGCCCCACATGCCCCCACTCGTCTCTACTTAGTATTTTTTTAATTTCCCTCCTGCAGTATTTACTCAGGCCATCTGTCATATCCCTCATGTCCCTTTGTGGAACGGAAGGGTCCCTGCTATACCAGGAACGGATCCACTCTGTAGACAAGGCACGGGATAGGTGCTGGTACCCTGGTACCCAGTCGAAATGGTGGACACTCAGTACTGCTGGCACCAGGACAATGCAGCTCTCGTGAGAATTGCTCAGAATTAGCTTACACCATTACTGGTCCTCCTGGTTAAATCTCAGGGCCCTTCTCCTCACGGAGCTTGCTTCACTGTCATCTCTTGTATACTCACCTGTGTACCTGTTCAGTGCTCAGCTGTCTTCATGGGGAGAAAGCTTATCGGCGCTAGTGGAGTAGAGTGAGAACATGCATTTAGCCAACAGAATAGGAATGTGCTGCCATGACAACAGTCTTTGTATGTACCCTCCTGCTGTTCTTCTGGGATGATATTTGTGACTCTTGTGCTGTTCTCCAGAGCTGGCATCTGCTTAGTGTGTACCTGCACACACACAGTGCTTTTACTTTGTTCCTCAGATGACCAAGCTGGTCCATAGTTCTGCTTTCCTCCAGATGTGATGTCCTTTGTCCCCAACATTCCTTCTCCTCCAGCAATTTCAACAGCTCTCCTCCTGTGATGTCCCCAGGGTCACCTGGTGTGGATATTCTCAGTTTAGTCTTTGAGACCAGAGATAATTTCTCCCAGTCTGAGCCTGGGAAACTTAGAGAAAAGAATTAAAACAGTTATTATCTTATCCCTTGCACCTGGTGTTGTGCGGGATGTTTACAAGAAGGAGTTGTTCCCTGTTTGACCAATAGTGCAAGAGAAGTCTCCTAAAAGACCGATCAGGTCTTAGGTTCACGATCCTCTCTATAAGAGTGTAATATTCTATTAATAAATGCCTTTATACCTTCTGAATCATGGAGTCTGTGTCACCTCTCTTTGCTGTTCCTAAACTCAACTACAACAACCTGGAGATGAGCCAGCCACAGCAATGCTGTCCCTGCCTCCAGTGTATGCTGCCAGCAGCCTCTCCCAGGTGGAACATAAAGTGGTCCCAGCCTGGCCCTACCACAGACAGGCTCACTAGGGTCTGGCTGGCCAGATGCTGATTTTTGCAAAGATTTGAGGAATGTTGTAGTCTTTGTAGTGTGGGCATCTCAGAAGTTAATTCTAGGAAAGCAGACAAGTATGTAATGGTATGACATGATCTCATAAGGCTCATTCCTTAAGAAAGCAGCTAAAGCATTTTTCTGACATAGAAGCCTCCCTCTCTGTTTGCAGCATGTGTGGGCATTGCGTGAACACAGAACCTGGAATGGTCCCAGAGCATATGACTTACTGCATGTCTCTTGCATGGGCCAACAGCATGTGCTCAGCGGTCACTTGGCTGTGGGCACTGACAGTCAGAAGGAACTGCTCCAACAAGACCTCTGGGATCCCACAGTTGTGGGCAGGAATGCCCACAAGAGGATCACAGTGGAACTGAGTGGAGCGGGCTTTACCTGCTTGAGCAACGGGTTGTGAATGCACAGACCTGGAAGGGCTTCACGGGAGAGTGCAAGGGGCTCTGGAGTGTTACAGAGAGTGGCAGTGGGGTTGAAGGGCTGGAAAAGTCCTTGTCACAGCAGTATTGGGAACAGATCTGTGCAGAGAGAGTCTGTAGTGGGGGCTGGAGAGTGTTTCACATATGTCATGGTGTGAATCATAGAATCACAGAATGGTTTGGACTGACCACTCCCAGTTCTCCCAGCCTGTCTCCGGAGCAGAGGGGCTCAGCCCTCAAAGCACCTCTGTGGCCTCCTCTGGATTAACTCCAGCGTCCTTCTGTTGTTGGACACCAGAGCTGGAGGCAGCACTGCAGGTGGGGTCTCACCAGGGTGGGGCAGAATCACCTGGAATAGCATTTTCTACAAAGATACCTGCTTCTCATTTCTGCCTTGGAAAGCCTCTGTGCATGACACATATTATCAGTTGATTGAAAGTACCAGGGTAGCTCCTTGGTTACCCTAAGTACAGGTAAAAGATGGGTGCAAATAAGTGAAGTTGGCACTAAACAGTCTTTCCATCCTAGATAAATCATTGTAAGGAGTAAGTCCACCTTATTTCTCCAGTTGTGCCCTGCTTAGCTCTTCGAGTACAGTTCCAATCCAGGCCTCACTTCACAGAGGTGACTGTTCTTTTTGTTCTAGAGATGTTTGTCTGTCTGTCCTGGAGCCAGTGCCATCCCTGTGAATGGCCTTTTCTCTGCCTGGTGCCCACAGAGAGTTCTTTGTAGCAAAGTGCCTCAGCTTGAAAGAACTCGCTTGGATCTCAGAAAAAAAACCCATTTAACAGTCTGTGGGGCTGTGTTTGTTTGAGTGCAAATGGAAGGATTGTGTGAAATCAAAGTGAAAATTCAGAACGTAGCCAGAAGATGTGACGTTCACTCATCACTGTTCCATTCTTAGTCCAGCCCCACAGAAATCCTTCTGGATCTTGCTCAAGAGCCTCAGAGTT
Source organism: Leptocoma aspasia (assembly GCA_013399835.1). NCBI lineage: Eukaryota > Metazoa > Chordata > Aves > Passeriformes > Nectariniidae > Leptocoma > Leptocoma aspasia. The sequence goes on from VXAX01005156.1 coordinate 99,795, forward strand.
AATTTCCAAGTAGATATCCTTGTCTTGTAGAGCATGTCCCAGTGCTCAGATCCTGGAGACAGCAACCCACCAGTGGCAATCTCCATTTGGTGATGGTGTGAAAGATCCCATTGGAGCCCCTCTCAAGGCTGAGTTCACAGTGTTCCTCAGATTAATCCCTGTTCACTATCCACAATACCCACTTACCCTTTCCAGTCATGGTTAGGATGCAGATTTATGAGGATTATTTGCTAAAGGTAATAAGATTCACCTTTTTGTCAGGTGGACTCTGAGCTGCTGGGGTTACAGCAGACCCTTTTCTGCCCTTTCAGCAAGTTTTGGGTGCTGGAATTGGATTTCCTAATGGGCACATGATAGGAGGATTTCAGGGCATTCACTGGAGGCGTTCCCCTCCTCCCGGTTCCATGCAGTAACGAAGCAGGGGATCTCCACCTCCTTGTCAGTGTAATCTGGGATGAATACATGGCCAAGGGTCTTGGTGTGGAGATCGAACACCGTTCAGCCCTTTGTGAGGGTAATGCCCCTGTGCAGCCATTGACATCGCACACAGAGTGGCTCCTGGTTGCTGACATGGAACAGGCTCCCCTTGATCTCTCCCTACACCTGCCTTTTACTAACTCTCCATTTACTCTCCCTCTAACTTCTCTTGCTGGTGCCCTGCCCTCGGGCCAGAGCTATTAACCGCCCAGCCCCACTTTGCTCCAACCACTTCCCTCCCCCCTGTTGTTTTCTAAGGGAAGCCCCCTGCACTTGCCCCTCACCCCACATCCCTAGCCTTTTGTGGCCCATTCAGTGACTCGCTTGACCCCTCCAGGACCTTATAGCCCTTTGGTCAGCATGTGTGTGCCCAGCAGACCGCGAGATGAAGTGGCGCCTCTGTTGTCCTTTCGGGCAGTTGTTGGTGACATTTCACAGTCCCCTGACCTGAGGCAACACCATAAATATCGGTGTTTGGGGAAGGGGTGGGTGAGCACTCGCATCCATAGAGTGCACCAGTTGCTACTACAGGCACAATTGATTCCAGGGACTTTGTATTTGGCTCAGAGGAAGGCAGGCAGGGTCACCAGCTCACTGGTGACAGAAGTCTCCTTGTTTTAGAGGGACCTTTTATGTCAGTATTGAAGTGAAATAGTCATTATTAAAAGGTTTAGCTTTCTGGCAATGGCGTAACCCTGCCATGGAGCATAGTCAACATCAACCACCCTTCTACAAATGGTTCTGTTCCAGAACCTGTCACTGAAATGCAGGGAGGCACTGATTCATGTGTCCAGAGCAAGTAATGGAGATTGTCCGAGGGCTGGAGCCCCTCTGCACTGGAGACAGGGAAAAGCTGGGGTTGTTCATCTTGGAGAAAAGAATGCTCCAGGGAGACCTTAGAACACCTGCCAGTGCCTAAGGAGGGTCCAAGAGAGCTGGAGAGGGATTCTGGATAAGTGCATTGAGTCACAGGACAAGTCAGGGCTCCCCACTGACAGAGGCCAGGGTTAGATTGGATATTAGGAAGAAATTTTCCCCTGTGAGGTTGGTGAGGCCCTGGCACAGGTTGCCCAGAGCAGCTGTGGCTGCCCCATCCCTGGAAGTGTTCCAAGCCAGGTTGGATAGGTCTTGGAGCAGCCAGGTCTTGTGGAAAGTGTCCCTTCCCATGGCAGGGGAGTGGAATGAGGTGGGCTTTAAGGTCTGTTCAACCCAAACAATCTTGTGATTCTGTGATTGAGAGCTAGGGACAGCACTGCTGCTGCTGCTCAGGGATTTGCCCTGCAGGTAAATGAGCCATCTCCCAGCATGAGAAACTGTTCCCCTTTCACAGCCTTGTGCTGGGAAGAGTCGTTACAGCTGTGGTAACCTTTCAGTAAATTCAAGTTACGCTAGACAGAGCACAGAAGAAGATGCTGCAGGAACTGTCTTGGGTTGGAGTTTACAAAATGCAAAATCGGAATATTGTGAGCACTTGCTTTTGCATACACCTGAGAAACTAGGCACAGGAAGAAGCATAGAAGCAAGGTTTCCTGGTGTGCAGCAGCTCAGCTGCCATTTTTCTAGAATCTCAAAATTCATTTCCAACTGCTTTTCCAAGTTGTGTTTGGTGTGTGTGTGTGTGTCCATGTAGCAAGGGGTTGTCTGAACTGTCATCTGCTGCCATGTGGAAGTGTTGTTTTTACATGGTTGTGTGGCAGTGCATTACTCTGCTGCTGCATGTAGGTGGGTAGGGGCTTGTATTTCCTATCCTTGCCTAGAAGTAGTGCAGTTCCTTCTTTCAGAGATTGACTCATGCCACTTCATGGGACCTTCCCTCTCTCTGTCTCCACTGCAAAAACCAACACCTGCCCTCCTGCCAAACCTGAGCAGGCTCCATATGTGTCCCATTCTCCCCAGTGCTCTCCTTATCCCTGACTGCCCTGCTTTCTATTTCCCATCTTCAGAAATCATCCCCTCTGCTCCCAACTCCTCGTAGAGCTAGCACACAGGCTGACCTGGCTGTTACTCCATTGAAAATGCCTCCTGCAGTACATCCTTAGGGGAATCACAGGATCACAAAATGGTTTGGGTTGTAAGGGACCTTAAAGGTCTTCTCATTCCACCCTTCTGCCATGGGCAGGGACACCTTCCACTAATTCAGATTGCTCCAACCCCATCCAACCTGGCCTTGAACATTTCCAGGGATGGGGCAGCCACAGCTTCTCTGGGCAACCTGTGCTGGGGCCTCACCAACCTCACGGGGAAGAATTTCTTCTTAATATCCAATCTAACTCTGGCCTCTGTCAATGGGAAGCCATTCTCCCTTGTCCTGTCACTCCTTGCCCTTGCCCAAAGATCCTCTTCAGCAATCTTGGAGTCTCTCATCTCTAATTAGATGTGAAAGAGAGAGAGGAAGAAATGAACATACATTTCTGAAAACATTTTAGCTGAAGCTGCAATAACCTGGTCTGCCGAACTCGATTTACTGGTAAATTTAGCCCAGTGCATTTGTTCGTAATGTTGTTCACTCCTCTTCTCAGTCCAGTGTAATTGCAGATCTTGTGAGTAGGGTGAGTGATGGGTAAGCAGATTATGGAGCCAGCATTGCAAGGCATGGGCTTCGGACATCAGAAAGCAAAAGTGCTATTCTCTAGAAAAATCAGGTTCTAATTATTGGGTTTTTCTAACTCAATTAATTTCTTATTAACTACTGCATAATATGTCTTGGAGAGTTTTCTGTTGCATCCCAGATTAAAAGGGTCTATTCTTCCAGAGGGAGAGTAAAAGATATCCCTAGAGAGTAGGCTCTCATGTCCCCAGCAACCACTTCCAGAGATGAGATAGCTTTGGTTTTAACACATCCTGAGAAAGTAACATTGACATTTTGCTGCAGTCAGCAGTTATCACCGTAAAAAAGAGCTCAGGGCAGAACTCCTTCCTCTCTACAACTCCTTGAAAGGAAGGTGGTGCCAGGTGAGGGTCAGGCTCTTCTCCCAGGTAACAAGCAACAGGATGAGAGAAAACTGCCTCAAGTTGTGTCAGGGGAGGTTTAGTTTGCATATGGGGAAAATTTCTTCCCCAAAAGGGTTGTTCAGGCTTGGCATTGGCTGCTCAGGGCAGTGTTGGAGTCCCCATCCATGGAGGGATGTAAAAGCTTTGTGGGTGTGGCACATGGGGACATGGGTTAGTGCTTAGGGAGTGTTTGGACTTGATGGTCTGGCAGAGCTTTTCCAAGCCAGAAAATTCCATGAAACTGTTCTATGACTCTATGACAGACTCTGTAAACCACACTGTGCAGAGTAAGGCTCTGCACAACCTGTGTGGCTTCCTCTCATTTTTCTTTTAGAGTAGCTGGGACAAGGTTTAGCTTGCAAGCAGCTCAGAGCATACAAATGCAGCCACTGTGGATGCAGCTGTCCCCAGGAATTCAAGTCCCAGAGGCTGGCTGGGCCCTTTTTGGCGAGTCACAGGCATGATAGCTCTCCTGGGTGGTCTGTTGTGGAGGTTTGCTGCCCAGGCCAGCTGTCATGCCAGAGTGCCTGACATCCTCTCTTCCTCTCCATGCTCATATTTACAAAGGAATGGGATAAACTCCATATTGATTCCTTCTGCTGCACTGTAAATTTTGCAAAAGATGATTAAATAGTGCAATAGCATCTGTGAGTGCCGAGGCTCAATATGTTCTGGACCGGCATATCGATCCTTCGTCTGACCGCAGCCAGTTCCACTCCCCACCATGCCAGACCAGTAATTAAAATCCTATGGAACTGGGATTTAGAAACCAATCATATCCCAGCATCAAGGCATCCAGCATCCCACTGTGGTGAGAGCAATAAGAGTCCAAAGTGCCAGCACATTTCTGTCTGTGTTGAAGCACTTAAGAATAGTTTTCCCTTAGGGCAGGGGAATAAGTAGATCCCTCTTAAAGTATTTCTGGGGACAAACTTGACAGTGACAACATGTTTGGCATGATCTTAAGAGCTCTGCACAGATGGGTATATGGAGAAAGGGTGATGGATCAATGGGAAGAGTACGATTCTGTAGTTTCCTCTCTCTTGCCATACAAAACAAGAGTCAGGAGTCAGGTGGATTGTTTTCACACACAGTTGTCAAGTAGGCATAGACCAGCTCACACTCAGATGCCAATAAAGAAAGAGTGAAAGGTGCACACATTTAAGACATTCATTCATTCTTTCCCTATTTCTTCTATTGCAACTTTCCTATTCGCCATAGAATCAGAGAACAGTTTTGGATTGGAAGTGACCTTCAGGCTCATCTTGTTACAAACCCTCACCATGGACAGGGACACCTCTCAATAGATCAGGTTGCTCCTGCCCAGCCTGGCCTTGATCTTTATCACTTATGGAAACTCACCGTCTCAGGCTGACTTCCAGCTTCTGGTAAGGCTCAGAGGTCCTAGCTTTCATTCCTAAAGACGGGGCTTCTTTTAAATCCTTTTTTACCTGTGGGTTTTTCACATTTAATTTGCCAGAGCAAACACGTCATTGGGTTTTCTTTATCTCCCCTGGGTTTGGAAGGATGATGGTGTGGTTTCTCCCTTTAGGAGACGGTCCTAACCCTTCTTATGATAAGGACTTTAATAAATATCATGGGTTTCTTCAGTCTTTACATCCATGTTTCTGACAGTTACCTGCTGGTGGGCTGCTGCTTTGTTTCTAGCAAGATCCGTGTTTTCCCCTTGTGGTACAAAGCTCCTTGACCATGGATTCTTTGCTGGATTTTCTGATGAGGAAGTTTGGCATGAGCATGTGTCCCATTGCAGTGTGGTACTTAGGAGCTGAGGTTTGGAGAAAGCCTTTTGCTTTGTCCAAGGCTGAATTAAGGCTTGCACCTTGTCCTTGGAGCTTTCTGACTGCCAGAGCTCTTAGTCTCTGGTTTCCACCAGTTTAACAATTTATTGATGTTGTGCTCTTTAGCCTTGCAGTCCCTGGGCTAGTTTTCCATGTGTTGCAGTGCCCTTCAGTCTTCAGAGGGGTGACCCTCGTGCTGTATTTTCCCTGTTCGGTCAGGGCGTTTAATTCTGTACAAATCCTGTGTCACTGGCTCATACAATTGCCTTTCTTCTTTTTGTTTCCAGTCTTTAATACCTGACCTCACCGCTCCACCAGTGGGGCTCACTCCTTACCTGCAGTCCAGTTTACATGCTGCTCCGACCAGTCTCCTCCTTTGCCTCTGTTCCAGCTTATGCATCCCGGTCCTGAGACTGTTGTATCTTTCCAAGTACATAAAGATTTGTGTTCAGTCTGGTTCACAAGGTTTGAGACCACAGATTAAGCTGCACCTCCAAAAGGTTCTCTCCTTGCTGGTTGCTACCTGCCCTTGTCAACATCTGGCTTTCATCTCAGAGCTCTGGATGTCTGCTTTTCCATGTAAACTCTACTCCAGAAATGTCTAATTCATAGTTAAGTCTAAATCCTTCCTTCACAGAATCACATAATGATTTGAATTGGAAAGGACCTTAAGCTCATCCAGTTCCAACGCCCTGCAATGGGCAGGGACACCTTCCACTAGAACAGGTTGCTCTAAGACCAATCCAACCTGGCTGTACAAATTTAGGTTGGAAGGGCTTCTTGTGCTTTGAGAGTGAGGCCACTGGATCAAGGAAGCACAGATCCTGTTCCCTAGAGCTCTGTGAGGGTTGCTGCTAACCCTGGGCTGTGCATTAGGTAGCATTTGTGTGGTGGAACTGGAGCTGGTGCAAGGTGCAATGTGTGTGCCCAGGCAGACAATAAGACCAAGGGGATCTTGGTCACCGGTCGTGTAGCCAGCAGGACCAGGACAGTGACTGATCCCTGTACCGGGCACTGGTGAGGTCGCACTTCAAATCTTGGGGTCAGTTTTGTGCCCCTCATGGGAGGAAAAGAGGTTCAGGGGGCACCTTCTCACTCTCTACTACTACTCAAAAGGAGATTGTAGCCAGGTTCTCCCAAGCAACAAGTAACAGGACAAGAAGAAATGGCCTCAAGTTGCACCAGGGGAAGTTTAGGTTGAATATTAGAGAAAATTTCTTGCCTGAAAGTGTTGTCCAGCCCTGGCACAGGCTGCCCAGGACAGTGGTGGAGGCCCCATCCCTGGAGGGATTTAACAGATGTGTAGATGTGACATGTGGGGGCATCCTGGTCTAGGGTGATGGCCACTCGATGTGTCCACTTCCAGCACCCTCAGCAGCAATCACCATGGACTTTGGTACATCCAGGCTCCTCTTTCTGAGATTTATTTCCCTTCAATAGAAAAAAGAGTTTATTTCCCACTCATTTCTTGGCTATTGGATCCAGCAGAGTCTGCTGCAGGGAAAGGGATGCTCCCCAAGTCCCCTCAGTGCGCTGGAGCACAGGATGGGTCCAAGGCAGTGATCTAGGCAGAATGGGTGCTCACAGAGCCTGCTAAAAGATCTTGAGGTACTCGTGAGTGCAGTGCCATGAGGAGCAGGGAGAAGTGCCCTCAAGGTTCATCCCTGCTGTGCCCAGCACAGTGCCCAGGCCTTGCCTGTACCTGTCCTGCCCAGGGGCCAAGTATGCTCAGACTCTCCACTCAGGACAAACTTGGTGCTGGGGTTCTATATTGGAGAAAATGCCTTTATACTGGAGAAAATGGCTTTATACTGGAGAGAATGGCTTTGTACTGGTTCAATGGCTTTATAGTGGGGAGAATGGCATCCCTATTCATGGCAGGAGGGTTGGAAATTAATGGTCTTTTTGGTCCCTTTGGACTCAAATCAGTCAGCAATTCTGTGATTCTGTGAATGGTTTCATAGTGGGGAAAATTACTTCATACTGGGAGAACAGTTTTATACTGGGGAGAGTCGCCTTATGCAGTGGCTGTATTATGTAGGTGGGGATTTCTATCTTCTCCCAGATAACAAGTGATAGATAGGACAAGAGGAAATGGCCTCAAGTTGTGCCAGGGGAGGTTTAGGTTGGATATGGGGAAAAGTCCTTCCATTAAAGGGTTGTCCAGCCCTGGCACAGGCTGCCCAGAGCAGTGGTGGAGTCCCCATCCTTGAAGGGGTTGGCCATGTAGTTGTGGCACTTGGAGACACAGGTTAGTGGTGGCCCTGAGTGGTTGGACTCAATGGTGTCAGAGGGCTTTTCATACCTAAAATGTTCTGTGATTGTGTCCTTGTTGAATGGCTTTATACTGAGAGAATGGCTTTCCCTGACTTTCATGACTGAAGCAGTGCAGTCCTCTGTGCCGAAGACTTGCCCAAGCACTCTGTTTCCACCTCCACCATATTGTACCTTCTGGACACCAAAGAAGGAAGATAGGAGAAATTGAACATTTTGGCATCTTGTCTTTCTGTAACACAGGTCACCACAGACCACTGCTGCTGCCCAGCTCATTTGCAGGAAGGACCGCTGGAATGGCATCAGACAGGCACTGTCTCATGCCAATTCTCTGTCCCCACACCCACTCCTGGGAACAGCTCAGGACCCAAACACTCAGCTGGAGGCTACCCATGGGTATTCTCAGGAGCAGGAGCTTTCACACCATCTGGCTGGGCTATGAAACAAGGTCCTCAAGGGTCCGTTCCTTGACCCAGTACTCAGGGATTTCTTAAGCTGTGATCTGTCCATTCTTCGGAGCAATGTCATTCTCTGGTTGTCCATATGAGGTTCCAACACCACTGTGTGCCCTGTCCTGTCTGTTAGAAGTGTGAACCTTGTTCTGGCTGCAGCAGACTCAGATCTGCTGGTCTTCTGCCCTGACAGGATAGAGTGACAAGAGCAGGGTGTTGGGGCTGCCGAGGACACAGGGAGCATTCCTGGGATGTTCCTCCAGGTTCTGTCTGTGCCCTTGGCATTTTCGTTTTCCTCCTGCCATCTCTCCCTTCTCTTGCCATCCCCATCCCTATCCTGACAGCAGTGGGGGACCTAAGTACCAGTATCCGCTGCGTTGCCAGCTCTATTGACAGTTATCCAGAATCTGAAGGAATTCAAGACAAATTGTTAAGAGGATGGAGTTAATAAAATTTGAAAAATTGAGGCCTGTCACTCCACTAAACTTTTTTCAATCCCACTGACAGAAACATATTTCCCCAATGAATGACCTTCTGCAGCTGCTGCAGCGCCACAATGCTGGGCGGGTGCAGGGAGAAAACCCCCATGCTATTTATCAAATATTATCAGCCGGGGCCTTCTAATATGAGCATGGAGGGTGGGAGGAGGCCACAGGCTCATACAGCCTGAGGTGCTGCCCAGGTGTCCATCTCCATCTACAGACAGCGAGTGGGAGGTGACAAATTGCCTTCTATTAAATAGTGGAAGGTTGACGTCCCCTTGGATGCTGCTGCAGCCTGTGGCACAGGGTGGGAGAGGGCAGGAGAGGAGGTGGGGATGTGGAGTGGGGTCAGCCAGGGCACCGACAGACCAGTGGCCACTTTTACCTTCTATTAGCAAGCCAAGTGATACTGTTATTTATGGCAGCATAATATTTTATTGCTGCCGGTACTCAAGGTTGGAATCGACCAGTTAGAGGAGTCAAGTTCTATCAATTATTGCAGCAATTAGTCAAGTCGTCAAAGCCGTTAACAGGGGGATTAGGCCAATATTGGAGAGCCATTATTGATAGATCCAGGGCAAAGCCAAACAAACCCCCTATCAGAAATGAGAGCAGGCCTAGCCTCGAGGATGTCATCATTTGGAGAAGTCAGGAACATGCCCCACTGGTCCCTGTACAGACCCAGGTGGGTTTTGGCAGGGGGAGGGATCATGGGAGCACTGTCTCTTTAACGTATATGGAGCAGCCAGCCCCAGCCGTGTGTAATCTCACCTGTCTTGATCATAGTCTTTATTTATGAGGACAAGGCTTGCCATAGAAATTAGTCCATGTGGAATGTTTATGGAGCACATTTTTCATTCTGTAAGCAAATATAGTTCCTTGATGCCAACGCCTAGGAATGGCTAATCTCTCCAGCTCTGCTCCCACAGATTCCCCTTACTTCATTCATCTATTCTGATTGCTTCTTGCCGTTAGTGAGCACTCCTGGTGCTTTGCACTGTCTCACAGCACAGAAGCAGCTTGGTCTGCCTCTGCCAAGGTACTTGTCTCACTCCCATGTTTCCAGCAGGATCACAGAGTGATTCAAGCTAGAAGGGACACCAGTGGAGTCATCTGGACTAACTCTCCTGCTCAGGCAGGAGTACATTGCCGAGAATTGCAGTGGAAGGATTGGGATAGAAGACATCCTGGACCTATTGTGCACAGTTATGGGGTCTTCCTCCACCAGGCTACTTTCCAAGGCTTGGTAACTGGTGGGATGATCAGTTTCAGCACCAGTTTGGGGGGTTTGGGACCAATTTGCAGGTTCATTCTTACAAACTCTTGCGGTTAGGAGCTGCTGTGGGATCATGGAGTGCACCAGTGTTAGTAACAAGCCTCTGCCTTAGAGACAGCTCCTGAGATACTGAGAGTCAGAGATGAATCTCGAGACCTTGTTTGCCCCTCTGGCTATTTCCCATTACCCCTGTTCCCTGATATCACTTGAGTTTCCCTCCACATACTTCCCATCACTGCAACTGGGCCAGTTTGACATGGAATGCTCTTCTGCAATCCAGTGTATCTAGGAGGGAGAGCTCTCTCCATGTGTGTGTGTGTTTCTGCGGGCGGCCCATCTGACTCAGTCCAGCTTATTCTTTAGGATTTGTTTGTCTGGTTCTTTTTTAATTATACTCCAAGGAAGGGTGTGATTTTCCCCCAGAGGTGCTCCAGGGGCTCAGTGGTGGAGCAGCTGGTCCACAGGCAACAGCCAGCTCCAGCTTCAGCTCCAGCTGGCACAGGCAGTGTATCCAATTGAAGCTGTAATGGTCCCATGTGACTCCCACAGGACTGAGAGTGGGTGCTTTTGTGAGACTGTATTTCCTTCTGGTGACCATGTGCTCTCATCTCCCCTCAGCAGCTCTTCACTGACAAGCCAGCTGTTAGCAGTTACAATTTTCTTTTCTTCCTCCCTGAAGATCTGCGCTTATAACCGCTGGTTGTGCATTCTCTCTTTCTGATCCAGATACCCTCCAGAGCAAAGGTTAGGAGGGGACACTGAGAGGATGTGCTTCCTGCTCCTTCTGTCCCAAGACTGAACTCTGAGCTCCTGATCTTACTCATTTCTTGTGCTGTCAGGTGCCAACCCCCTGCAGAAGAACGAAATGGGACACACACCCCTGGATTACGCCCGTGAAGGGGAAGTCATGAACCTTCTGAGAGCATCAGAGGCAAAGGTGAGCCTGAGGTTCTGGCCAGTTTGGGTTTCCTTTCCCACTACAAGAACAATTTTAAAGATGTCGTGTGGATGTGGCACATGGGGACATGGGTTAGTGGTGGCCTTGGCAGTGCTGGGTGAGCAGTTGAACTCAATGATCTGAAAGCTCTTTTCCTACCCAAATCATTCTATGGTTCTATGATGTTAGGGTGCAAGCTATGGAAAACCACCTTAGCACCCTTACAGCTCCATCCTTTTCCAAAATAAGTCTAAAAATCAAGAACATGATGCATAAGGAAAAACACCCGCTTCTGTAGTATTTTAACTGTGGCTGTGCCCATCTCTTCCAAGTTACCATTTCTCATTCAGCAGTGACCTGCCCAGGACCAGTAATGCTGCTCTGTAACCCCTGGATGCAGTAAAATCCAGAGCCTGTTTTTACTGTATTTTCTGAAATTCTCTGTCAAACAAGCAGGGCTGAGAATCCAGAGTCCAGCTATGGCCTGGGACGCAGGTGTTCATGTGCACCAATCTAAGGCAAAAGACACCCATTTCCATGGTGGGATCTTGTCCCTTCAGCCTCCATGTCCCATTTGCTTTAAAGAAGGAAAGGAAACACATTTGCCATCGTGGTTCCAATAAAAATGCCAGGAATCAGTACATTTGTGGAGCAGTGGGATCTGCAGCTAGATCTCAGGTATTTAAAATTCCTGGGCAGAGGCCTTGTTCAGTGAATTATCAATGGGTAGGAGAGGCCATCACAGCAGTGACAAGTGATGCCTCATCCCTGGAAGTGTTCAAGGTCAGATTGGATGGGCTTTGGAGCAACCTGGTCTAGTGGAGGTGTCTCTGCCCATGGGAGGGGTTGGAACTGGGTGAGCTTTAAGATCACTTCCAACCCAAACCCTTCTTTGATGCCTTATGAGCATCATCTCTCCAAGCAGCACAGATCAGCTAGGGCAGGGGACTCTTTGCATCCCAGATAAGGGGCATTCCCTTGTCACCAGACTGCAAGAGCAGGAGCTGAGGCACAAGGGGACCAGGTTGGTTCCTGGCTGCAAAGTTCCTCTGACATTGTGTACCTCAGTGTTTGTTCTGTGGGCTTGGAATTTAAACTTGCACCTGAGGTTAAGAACTTACCACAAGTGGAGGATGAAGGTAATTAAAACTCTGTCAATTACTGCACTTAGGAAGTATTACCATGAAAAGTAAACCTGCCAGGTGTCAGCTGCTGCACTGTCTGTGCTCACCTCTGAAAGTCATCGCTAGGCAGGAGTTCAAAACCACATTCCCCAGTGCTAAACCTCTGCCCTCTGCCCTAGGGACAGAGTGATTTTTCCTCTGGGGCTCTCTGTACTCCTTCCTGGCAAAGGAAATGCAGCCATGATTGTCCTCTGTGATCCTGATGGCTGCTTTTGTAGCCAGTAGTGCTATGTGGTCACTTTGGCAGCTCTGAGAGCAGGTTTTCATAAAATCATGAAGAAAGGAACCTTAAAGCTCATCTCATTCCACCCCACTGCCATGGGCAGGGATACCTTTCATGAGATCAGGCTGCTCCAAGCCTCATCCAACCTGGCCTTGAACACTTCCAGGCATGGAACAGCCACAGCTTCTATAGGCAGCCTGCATCAGGGCCTCACCACCCTCACAGGGAAGAACTTCTTCCCAGTATCCCATCTAATCCAGCCCTCTGTCAATGGGAAGCCATTCTCCCTTGTCCTATCCCTCCACACCCTTGTTCAGAGTCACTCTCCGACTCTCTTGGGGCCCTTTAGGCCCTGGCAGGGGCTCTAAGGTCTCCCCAGAGCCTTCCCTCCTCCAGGTATACACCCCTAGCTCTCAGCCTCTGTCCAGAGCAGTGGTGATCCAGCCCTTGGAGTACCTCCGTGTTCATCAGCTTCATTATCTATTATCCCTCCAGCATCCCTCCCAAGCATGGCTGCATTTATGAGAAAACACTCTAAGGGAAGAGGTTCATGAGCACACCACCAGCAGAAACAAACCTTGGCATAAAACCTGCAAAGAGTGACAGTGTCTTTCACCTTACAGGAAAAAGAATTTGAAAGATTAAAGGAAAACAGGATATAAACTGATCAGCTCAGAAGATGTCAGGGACATGAGCTAAGCTGTGGTAGCTTTGTGGAGGTCTGGAGAGGGGTTCTTCCATAGGAAGGGCAATTCTTGTGGGTTTAAAGAAAGGTTAAAATGGGCTTTCACTGCTCCAAACCCCACATAGAAAATTGTGCCCAGATTAATCAACAGCCAGCTTTCAAATAACCAAAATAGACACTTTTCTCATTAAATATGCTTAAACCAGCAACCTGAGGATGTTCAGGATGGAAAAAGAAGCACATGAGTCACACCTGGAGGCTTCTTTTCTTGGAAAGGTCTATCAAAGGTGACTCACTGGCATGAAGTGGACACCAGCTCCTGGTCAGGAGGTCTCACACTACTGCTTCCAGAAGGGAAAGAGCAACTGTGTGCTCTTCCTGGCTGAAATATTACTTTAAAAACCTTCAGCAGACAGTGATGGAGACAGGGGAGGTCACCAGATGGGTCTGACAGGATGCAAAGAGGAGCTGAATGGCAAAGACACACTTGCAAGAGCCAAGCTCAGTCCAAGGGCTCCTATCCCTCCAGTGACAGAGAAAAGACACCAGTTTCAAGTGCTTTTCCCTCCCTTTTAGTCATAGATACACGAGTGCTTATTTAAATTTCTTCAGACTGTTTAGCACTGGGAAGCAACTCCAAGAGTCCTCAACACTAGGCAAGTGTGGTCTAAGCTCAGGAAAAGCACACAGAGAGTTCTGGTTTGTTTTTTTTTAAAGAATAAAGGAAATCAAAATTAATTTTAAAAACATATGAAAACTCCTTGTTATTCTGTCACAAGGATATGTAAATAAAATCTATGGGATATGTCCATCCCATAATAGTTCTGCCTATTCATTCTCTAGCAGTGATTAAAATGAGCAATAAATTCTCAAAGACTCTCGGTGGAATGCGGCTGCTGGGGAGGATGAAACCCCGGGAGCACCAGTTTCCCCCCAGCTGAATATTCATCACAGGCTGGCTTGGCAGTCTGGTGGTTTATATACAAGTACAATCATCTTCCTCAGGAACAGCTCCAAAGATATATTTCCTTTCTCTCCTCCAACTATTACTTAAGCATAAAAACCAAGGCAAGTTTCAAACTGTTCAGGGCACGTTTTCTTATTGGTGCTGGGCTCAAGAGAGCATTTACCCAGCAGATAATTCTACCCCTCCTGCTCTTAAAGAGTCCAGTTATTTTATTCTCCACTTTTCTTCCTTAAAACAACATGTGCTGGCAGTCCAGAAGCCCCCTGTGTCCTGGGCTGATCCCACAGCATGGGCAGCAGGTGAGGTGGGGATTCTGCCCCTCTGCTCCACTCAGGTGAGACCCCACATGTAGAGTTGCCTCCAGCCCTGGGGCTCACAACATCAGAAGGACGTAGAGCTGCTTGAGCAAATCCAGAGGAGGCCATGGAGATGCTGTGAGAGCTGGAGCCCCTCTGCTCTGGAGATGGGTTGGGAGAGAAGGGAAGGCTCCAGGGAGACCATAGAGCCCCTGCCAGTGCCTAAAGGGGCTCTAAGAGAGATGGAGAGAGACTTTGGACAGGGACCTGGGGGGACAGGACAAGAGGGAATGGTTTCACACTGCCAGAGGGCAGGGTTAGATGGGATATTGGGAAGAAATTCTTCCCTGTGAGGGTAGTGAGGCTCTGACACAGATTGTGCAGAGAAGCTGTGGCTGCCCCATGCCTAGAAGTGTTCAAGGCCAGTTTGGATGGGTCTTGGAGCAACCAGGTCTAGTGGAAGATATCCCTACCCATGGCAAAGGGGTTGGAATGGGATGGTCTATAAGGTTTCTTAAGATCACCCTTCTGTGACTCCATGACTGCCATGCCTACCCCAATGACAGGCAGACAGCTGTTATCACCTGCCAAAGCACAGACTGAGTCATTCTCTTTTTAAAAATTAAGATTTCTGATGCTTTTGGCCTTGCATCAGGAGAACTTCTTAACCCTGTTGAGTGCAGAAGTCCAGTTGCCTCCAACATAAGAGCAGAGCATTGCTCCCTGCATTGCTCTCCAAGCAGGTAGCACCATTGTGCTCCACTTAAGTGCTGGTGCTGAGCCAGACAAGGGTCATCAGGACAATGGAAGATCAGCTGCCAGAGGGTGAGGACACAATCCCCACCAACACCATTGCACACCACAAAGCGAGGAGGTGAGAACAGCTGGATGTGTATGGAGAGGGGAACGGATGAGAAAAGAGTGGAAGTTTGTGTCTTATGTAAAGTCCAGGATTAGTGGGGCTTTTTATTGGGGGTTCTGTCACCAATGGATCTAAAATATGTTTTTCTTGGTGGGTTTTCTTGTCCAGTGTTCCCTGTACAGTGTGAGCTAAGTCAGATGCTCAGGATGCTCCAGGCCAGCTGCATGACCCAGCTAGGAGCTGTGTTAGCACTTCAGGCCCACTGAGTAGCTGGCATGAGTGCAGGGCTCTCCAGAACAGATCCTGAGCAGAAAACGGTAATGAGACAGCATGGAAAAAGCTCTAACACTGGTCTTTTACCCATGAAAGGGACTTTCTTCCTACCCAGGACTTGTACTGTGTCAGTTTTCTAAGGAGAGAGGGAGAAGGCATTGCAGAGGAGGGGTATTCCTTCTCTTCCTGCATGTCTCACTCACTCTCTACAAACCCGTGGGAATTGTTGGGTGTCCTAACATCACTGATCACATCCCTGCACTTTCCAAAAAGCCAGAGAGGAGGGAGAGAGAAAATATTTGTCAGGATCCTACAGACAGACACAGATGTATGGTGAGGTTGTTCCCAGCACCGGGGAGATCAGCACAGGTAGGATGTCTGTCTCAGAGCTGCTCTACTGGGATCTGCAGAGAAGTTATTGCTCTGTGTGAGGATCCAGGCTGATGGCATCTCTGTTACACATAAGACTGATAGCACTGGCCAGAATTGGATTGTTTGCTATTTATTATTTTTTAACTTCTGTCAGAATTGCTGCTAGCCCAGGAGATGTCAGCAGCCTGGCTGGAGGGTTATCCCAGCTCCATCAGCTGGATCCTGCTGCAGCTTTGGCATGCAGCTTTGGCACCTGCCTTCTGGCTTTGTTAGAGGGTGTTTCCCCTTAGCGAGGTGGGTTCAATGACAGGGACTGTTCTGTGGGTGTAGTTACTCGCTTGGCAAACCCCATGGACTCTGTATTCTGTCTTCATCTGAGTCTGGCTTTGGGGGATGAATTTTCCCAAGGCAATGGTCTCAGTGGAGAATGACTGAGCTCAGCTTGTAGCAGGAAGAGTGCTCAGCAGCCTTTCTAAAGATCTTAGATTCATAGGTTTTGGGTTGGAAGGGACTTTACAGCTCACCTAATTTCAACCCCCTGCCGCGGGCAGGGACACCTTCCACTAGACCAAGTTGATCCAAGCCCCATCCAACCTGGCCTTGGAGGTGGGGCAGCCACAGCGGCTTTGGGCAATCTGTACCAGGGCCTTACCACACTCACAGGGAAAGATTTCTTCCCAATATCCCATCTAACCCTCAATGGAAAGCCATTCCCCCTTGTCCTGTCACTCTATGCCCTTGTCCAAAGACCCTCTCCAACTGTCTTGGATGTAAGGCACGGTGATACTCGGCCATCCCTGCAAGATCTGATTGGAGTCTTTGAACAGGAAATGGTTGGAGGGTAGGAAGACAAATCTAGGTAGAACAGTCATGGCTTTATTTCCCAAAATAAACAGGACCTAATGGTTAAGAGCTGTTGAGCAGTGCCATTGTTCCCTCTTTGTTACCAGTACAGGGTCTGGTTTCCCATCAGCAGAGCAGGATCCCCATTCCTACTCACCCCAACTTCCATCCATGACAGATCCAGAAATCTCTTGCTAGGGCTGGTGCATCCAGACCAAACTCCATCTGCCCTGGAGATGCTCTGGCTCTATGTCAGAGAGATCCCCATAGAGGGCTCTGGCATCTGTGTACTGACCCAATGCTCTGTAAAGCCTCTGATCCCTATGTTTTCTTCCCTCCACAGTTCCAGGAGGAGCAGCACAGGAGGGAGGTGGAGGAACGGCGGAGATTCCCACTGGAACAGCGGCTAAAAGAGCACATCATTGGTCAGGAGAATGCCATAGCCACAGTGGGGGCAGGTAGGACCCTTCACATGCTGCTGACTCTGCCCACAACTGCTCCACAGAGAAGACAAGCTGTTCCCTCCAGCATTGATCTGAGGCTGCCTCTGGGCAGGTCTGCAAGGTTGCTGGGGAATTCACAGTGGATGCCCCATCCCTGGAAGTGTTTAAAGCCAGGTTGGATGGGGCTTGGAGGATCATGGTCTAGTAGAAGATGTCCCTGCCCATGGCAGAGGGCTGGAATGAGATGAGCTTGAAGCTCCCTCCCAACACAAACCATTCTGTGATTCCATGTAATCAAGGCTCCAGCAATCTGGGCTGGGTTTGATTTGCCAGTCCAAAGTCTCTGGATCCTGTCAATAATTCCTGACCCGTCTGTGCATCCCAGTTAATGCCTGAAAATGGGACAGCAAAATAAGAGCTGTTGAGGCCGGGACAGAACCACAAGGAACATGCTGTCAGAAACATAAACTCATTGCCTTTAGTTAACAAAGAGGTGCCCAGTATGGGCTAGGAGCTGAGAAGGAACTGGGAAGGAGTCTACACTCCTGCAAAAACAACAACCACCCTGTGTGTTCAGAGAGTGGCTGTGCCTGGGGGCAGCAGCCACGGCTAATTGGGGAGCTGTGATTAATGGGCAGTGCCTGTTCATGACACAGGTGGCGTTTCTGCGCATTAACGTCCTTGCCTTTATGGAGGTTTTTCTTATTGAATTATAGGGAATGTGCTTGATACCCCTGCAGCCTCAGGATATTGGACCAAAAGGTAGTGGGAGACTCTCTGTCCCCCCCTCCCCCCCTTCCCTTCTGTCCGGTTTTTCTTTTCATTTTCTTTTCGTTTTCTGTCCAGAAGGATGAATTTTAAGACAGGACTTACTCTCTCAAGCACTTCCTCTCTATCTTTGCTATTTATTTTGTGCCCAGCTGGTTTTCCTGCTGCTTTGTGTACCCTACATCCCTCCACTTTGCCCTCGCCACTGCCATTTGCTGGTGAGCAGACATGCCACACACCACATCTTCAGATCCACTGGGCCTGGCTGATATGTTTAATTTATAACTGGTGCCTTAATTGAATAATTGCATTTAATCTGTCACTCGGTGCATGATCCAAACAGTCTCCAGAGGGGCTTAGCCAGGAATACAAAGGGAACGTGTGATCTGGGGTTAGAAGCACAAGGTCTGGAGTGATGGGGATAGAATGGAGTCACAAAATTAGGGAATAATTTAGAAAAACCCTCTAAGATCACCAAGTCCAGCTGTTATCCCGGCAACCCCCAGAAAGGGGATGCACTGGGAACTCTAGTGGGGAGCTCACTGGAGCCACAGCCCCAACAGCATGGCATCACTGCCACAGAAGGAAGATCCTTCCCCATTGCCTCCATAGGATATATCCAAGCCCTGCAGCACTCTTTTCTGCTATGTGGAGCAGTACAGGACTGGGAGAAAGTGGATGATGGTTAACTGATGGTAACTGGGTATCTCCCAGCGTACGAAGTTTCTACCAGTGCCTGACTGGGTGATGGTGGGAGGCAGCTTGGCCATCCCCTCGATGGGTGTAGATGTTCAGTTCATCTTAACAAAATCCCCATTAAATATTCCATCTCCTGACATCAGAAACAGGCAGGTCATTGCTGCCATCTCAGGAACTGCTGAGATTGTCTAACTGGTACATACAAATGAGAGCTAAAAGGCTTAGGGTTGTGTTTCCAGGCACTTCCATAAATGGTTGAGCTCTGGATCTGGTTAGTGCTGCTTTGCCTTTTCACTGGAAAATGAGGAGGCAGAAGGGATCGGCAACATCTCTCTGAGGTTGTAAGCTAAAGGAGGTGTTTTTCCCAGATATATATATTTGTTTTTTGGTCTAATATCCTAAATATTATACCAGGTAAAGAATACCTCTTTTATATGTATATACCATATTTATACCACTGGTCAGTGCTCACTTAGAAGTAGGGTAGTTCAAACCTACCACTTCCCCTTTTCAGGGGGAATAAATTTTGAGGGTTGAAGCAGTCTGTTCCAGCTCTTCCTGAAGTTGAATAAAAAGCAAGAAAGGAAAAATGTTGTTTATTTTTCAAGGATTTTGAAGAAAGGGTAGTGCAGAAAAATCTATGTTTTAATGGTAAAATTCCCAATTTTGAACAGCTATGATGTTGAAAATCAGTCAGTGTTTCAAAACTGTAGGGAAGTGGATGAGGAGGACTATCATCTGGCTCTGGTCCGAAGGAAACTGAGGTTATTTTGGACAATATAGGATCCTTTACGAGGGCTTTTGATGTGTGTTGCTGCCTGCAGGTCAGGTGAAACTTTGCAAGGACACAGCTTTGGTCTAATTTGGGGTTCCATAACCCTGAGACAGCAGGGCTGGAAGAGAGCTTCTTTGGGAGTGCTGCAGACCCTGGAGCATCAATGCAGAACGTGGATGGAGGCAATGATCCCACGACGGGTTTGGCCCCAGAGCCTGCACCCTGCGGTACCCCAAACCTGGACAGACCAAGGAGCCCCACAGAATGAATTGATTTGATAAATGGACATTTATTACACTCACAAATTGGCTGAAACCAATTTCAGTCACATCAAGTGCTGATAACTGCTGGGGTATTGATTTGTGTAAAGTAATACAGTGAATTTATCAGTTCAATAGCAGGCTGAAGGGCCTCTTGGAGACACAGGGCTGCAGTCACACCGTTACAGATGGATGAAATAAAGTGAGAGCACGGCACCAATGCCAGGAACAGCTCCGCAGAAGAAGACCCCAGCATCATCATCATCAGGCTCTTGTTTTGGACACGGGCTGAAAGTCATAATGAGATTTCAGCACAGCATTGTGACCTCCCTCCTGGTATTTATTTGTTTGTTTGTTTGTTTGTGTATTTATTTACTTCTGCCAGGAGGAAGGAAGGGGGTAGCTTTCCCAGAGGCAGAGCATGGATTTCATGCTTGAGTGACAATGAAGAGGAGTCAGCATGGCCAGGAGCTGCTTTGGGAGTGCAAACTCCAAGGAGAAGAGTGCTTCTGTGGCTTCCCTAGCTGGGATTTTCATCCTTGGAACTGGCACTGATGTTCTGCTTTGGCCCAGGATGGGGCTTCTGTTCCTGCTGCTGAAGCTGAACACTGCACTGCCCTGGGATGGGGCTTTTGTTCCTACATCTGGAGCTGAACACTGCACTGGACAGCCTGAGAGAGCCTCCTCCAGCCCCAGTGGTGGAACCTAGGGAGTGGTGTCCCTTCCCTAGGGATGCCCAGATTTTTAAAGTTTTTCCAAACCTCAAGAGTGGTGTGTGCTGGAATAGCTCATCGTTTTAAGGCTGCTTGTAGAAAAGCGTTTACACCTTATCACTTTGTTGATCTTATTAACCTGCTGACGAGTGACCATGGAATGGTTTGGCTTAGAAGAGACCTTAAAGCCCATCTCATTCCAACCCCCTGACATAGACAGGGACACCTTCCACTAGACAGGTTGCTCTAAGCCCAGTTCCAGCCTGGCCTTCTAGGCACAACTTCTCTTGGCAACCTGTGCCAGTAGCTCATAGAGAAGAATTTCTTCCTAAATATGATGCTTAGCATCTTCTGACAGAGATCACATGCTGAATCTAAGCTCTAACTTTATAGTAGTTTTTTAAGGGGTACTTTATATCCTTGGAATTGCTTTGAGTATTTATCCGTAAACTCTGGCATCCTGCTGCAGAGGGAAGGGGAAGAAGGCGGCACTTAACCCCACTGCCTTTGGACCCTGAACGTGTTTGACCCTGTGAGTGGTCACTCCATGCCCCAAAGCAGAAGTTTATTACTTTTATTACCATTATTATCTTAGCTGAGATAGCTGCAGGAATTATTGGCAGTTGTGTTACTCCCCATCAATTTTTATGGAATTTCCCCATCCCTGGTGTTTGACCTCCCATTCACTGCTGTAAAGGGTTGAGAACATGTCCAGCACTGGGAAGGGCACACAGAGGGATGCAGCACAGACCCTTCTCTGCACCTCCCCACCAGTGGCAGAGTATTTTCTCCTCTTCATCTCCTGTGGTGACTGTTTCCTGGGATGACATGGCCAGGAAGCAGCTGAAGGGCAGGATGGGATTCCCACCAGGCTTTGCCCAGGATTTTGAACAGAACCAGACTGCTGGCTGCAGCCAAGCTGGTCTGTCATGCTGATATGCCCAGGCAGGGTGAGACAGAGCCAGGCACCAGCCAGTGCTGCATCTGGCCTTGTGCCCAAGCTAATTAAGCCTTGGCAGGCGTCAGGATTCGTTAGCATGGCCAGGGGGACAGGTAATGCAACTGCCTGTGTCCGGGCATGGAATAGCAAGTTCTTGCGGCACTAGGGTCCAGCTCCCACTAAATGCACAATCCCAGCACTCAGTCCCATTTCTGAAGGGGTTGGAGCTGATGGTCTTTAAGGTCCCTTCCAACCCACACCCTTCTACAATTGCATGATTCTAAATGCCTTGGATTTAAGGTTAAATTGGGGATTTTTTTTTGATATTTGGACAGTGATGCAAACCTTCATTTTCATCCTGAGCTACCACTGCCTTTTGGGAAGCCCTTCTGGCTTTCCCTGCAGACTTTACAGGGATTAGGAATTCAGTCTCACTCTCTTCCTGAGTGGCTGCAGTGGTTAAGCACCCTCATTATTAAAACTGTTCTGCTTTATTTGTAGTTTGATCCTCTTGCTCCAGCCCCTGGAGCACCTTAATTTTCTCTGTAGCTGAGCAAGTTCAGTGCCGTCTTGGGGAGATCCTTAATGACTGTGGTCAGGTCACTCCTCACACCCCTCATCATTAACCTCAGCTCATTGATTTGTTCTTGCAGTGAGGCTTGTTCTCCTAATGTGAAAACTTTCCCAGTGTTTTCCTAGTGCTCTTGTTTTCCTAATCCTCACTGGATCTGCTGGCTCCCATGCTACCTGGGTCTCCTGCAATACAAGCATGGACTCTGAGGACCTTGGTTTCATGCAGATCTTGCAGCTCCGAATTCCCATGAGATCCCTTCGTGCATCTATAAACTCCAGCTGCTGGAATATCTCACTTGAGCTGCTGCTGTTTAACATCTTCTCAGCATGTCCCTGCTGGCAGAGGCAGCATTTCTGGGTCAGGCTGTAGACTGTGATGTTCCATTTCTTTTTACATGCAAAATGGGAATACTGTTTAAATATTTTTATATGCAAATCTTTTTATGTGCAAAATGGCACTATTTATTTCCCATGTCAGTTTGCTGTCTCGTGCAGGAAGAACTCTTGGCATGCCATGCCTATGGTGCCCTTTCTTAGGTGTCTTCTATTTACCATACTCCATCAAGAAAAGGGTTTTATGGACTGACTTTGAGATTAAATTTAAGAATTCCACAGTTTTAATAGCCACTCTCTTGCTCTCCTGCCAGCTCAGGGAAGAAAACAAACTCAGAGCTCCCCACAGAGCCAGCCAGTGCTTCATTCAAGGGAGACACAGGACTGAAGCACAAGGACAGAGGCTGAGACCCAGGATAGTGTCCAGAAGGAGATGAGGGGGATGTGTTTTGAGGGTGACAGTCACAAAGAGAAGTGGGTTTATTCTTTCTTGGCTTTATTCCTGCTTTTACTGTGGACACCACTGAAAGGCAGCAGATAGCCGAGCTTTGCCATGCCTGTGTGCAGCAGCATTCCAAGACCTTTAAGCCACAGCTCTCGCAGTGTTTTCCTTCTTATCATACCTCCAGTGCTGCTATTTTCTCCTGCTACCTTCAAATTCCTGTCAGTTACAATTTTTGGGCATCTTGCCATTTTCATGCCCTGCTTCCTAATGTGCCACATTTTTGGTTCGGCTGGATCTGAGGGTGCTGTGCACCAGTCATGAGACCTTGCTGGGTCTGAGGGGTCGTGAGACTGTACAGTGCATGTTCTCTTTTACAAAACACCTTACAAGATTTACAGGCTGGATTGAAATACTGAGGATAAAGCAGAAAGGCTGGGATGTCAATTAATCTCACATTGAACTAGAAGCTGGTCTGATCCAGGGAAACCATTTCTGTGTTCCAGAGACCAGATCCAGCCAGCGGAGGATGAGATTTGATCTTTTGACCTCAAAAGCAGTTCCTCCTCCTTGAAATAAGCCCAGTGCAATGATGTTGCTGGTTTGGTGAGCATGCTCACAGAGACTGAGGCTGCTCTGCAGGGCTGAAGAATACCTTGGGGAGCCAAGGGCACCCATGGGGGTAGGAGCCATCACCCACTTTGCACAGCAGATCCATGTCTGTCCTGAGAAAGGGCTATGCTGATCAGACTGGGAGTTTGGGAGGGAATCAGGGCTCTTGCCTTTTGTAAAATTTTCCACTGGTATCTCACCCAGGATGCACTTGGATGCTGCCATCCAGAGAGGCACAGAGATAATCACCACAATCTTCCCAATCCTTGCACCAATTCAGAGCATTTGGGACCTTCAGCCGCCTCTTTCTTCCCATTTCATGCCAGAAATAACCTATAAACCTCTTCAAAACTGCTGTTTTTTCCTCACAGAAAGGTTGCACTTGGGAGCTGGTGAGGCAGAGTGCCTCTCCATCCCTCTGTCCATCCATCCATCCTTGTCCCCCCCCGCCGCCATCTCCCTGGCAACGCTGAGTGCACATCCTGGAAAACTTTATCCGAAATCTGCTCTGGGCAGCTTCCAAATCCATGCTAACCTTATTAGGTGTCTCTGGGGCCTTGGCTGGCTAATCAAATTAGAGAGCACTAATGGCAGGGAGGACTGGGAGTGGGTAGAGAGCAGTGAAACATAGTGTATACTTAGTGATAATTACACTTGCTTTGTGGCATTGATTTATATGCTTCCCCCCCTCTTTTTTGTTTTCATTGTCTTCAAATGCAGCTATTCGGAGGAAGGAAAATGGCTGGTATGATGAGGAGCACCCACTGGTGTTTCTTTTCTTGGGATCATCTGGAATAGGTAACATTTGGGTTGTGGTGAGGGGGATGGAGAGCCCTGAGGAGAGGGGGTGGAAGCTGTTGCAGGGCTGCAGGGTCTGAATAAAATACCAGTTAAACACACTGTCATCTTTCAGCGGGTCACTCATCATCCAGCAGAGTGACCACAGCTGGACACCAGCACACACAGCCACATCCAGCCTCATGCTGAGTTATCCCAGAGGACACCCCCCCTCCAAGTCTCAAAAAGGGGCAGTATTCAGAGTAAAAGTATTACTTTAACAACTTTCTGGTGAAAACCCCTCTATTCCAGTGGGAATGGTGGGATAATAGTAGAAATTTGCTGCCTGCTTGTTTGCTCCTGTGGGCACAGATTGTTTTGGAATGACAGGATTTTATTGACACTGATAAGATTTGTCCTCCAGCCCAATCAAACGCCACATGACATCTGATCAGTTCATGAAATGGTCCAAATGACTTTTACTTGTGGAAAAAACCCCCAACAAAACAGCTTCAAAGTAACTGATCGGTGACATTTGGAACAATCTCAGGGCTTCTCCTGCCTCCACTGCCTCCCAAAGGGCTCAAGAAGGTGCTGATGCTGTAGTGCTGGAGGGGTTTAAAGGGGCACAGGTGAGACCATGCTCCTACTGCAGAACAGTGCCAAGCCAAGTATTAACTCCAAATAAGTTGCTATAAAGCTATGTAAAATCAGGATAAAATATTTTTGATACTTCATTGCCCTGCTAGAGCAAATCTGAAGACTCAGGGATGTAAATTGTTGGCTCTTCCACTCCCATGGACTTCCATGGGGGCTTTCCTTTCTTTTTTCTTTTCTTTTCTTTTCTTTTCTTCTCTTCTCTTCTCTTCTCTTTTTTTTCTCTTTTCTCTGTTTCTTTTTTATAGGAAGCATAGTTTCTTGCATCCTTACACATCAGGAGCTCTGATCCAGCATCATCCAAAGTCAGCAAAGCTTAAACTAAAATCAAATGCAAAATTTTAGCAGATACTTACCAGGTGGAGCAGAGCACACCCCATTAATTCCCGTATTTGTAACCCCTTTTTTGGTGATTTGCTGATCTGACCCACCATATCTATTGTCCCTGCAATACAGCTGTGGGCAGATGTACAATACTCCAAAAAGAATGTACTTTTTAACCTAATTTCCTTTTAAAAACATGCGGGTTTTTTCTTCAGAATAGTTATTTCTGTACCTGCTCATTTATTTTTCAGTGTGCAAGTAAATCCCACAGGGATCCATGTGCAGTACACTGCTGACAGGTGTGCACGGGACAAGTGTGAATCCCCAGAGCATCCATACTTCAGACAGGTGACAGGCTTCACCTCAGCTTTCCTGGTCACCCCAGGAGCCAAAATTGGCCCAATCCTTCCCTGATCAACCTGACAAAGGTTGATGCAGTGTCATGCTGGGGGGTAGCAGCAGGGAAGAGAAGTTTTCTGGCACCCACACTTCAGTAATACTGCCTCTTTAATGAAGTTTTTCACCAGATGGATGGGCTGGGAGAACAGGACATGGCTGGCATGAGCTGGTGCATGTGTTCACCCTCATCAGGGTGGATTTGCTCCATTGCTGATTGTTCCTCATCTCAGAATTTTTTGACCGTCATCTTATATAAAGCAAGGAAAAAACACCCCATTTCCTTGAAATTCCTTATTTGGAGGTTACAAGGCATTGCACAAGGAACTTGGAATATTGAGGGTAAATATAGCAAAAATCTGATCTATCCAATATAGCAAGACTCTGATCTATCAACATCTTTTTGTGGAAAAAATCAAGAGCTTTGTTCCCATCATGTGAGAGGCAATTAAAGCTGACGGAGCCAATGCAGAGATGCCACTATTCTAATGCATCTGTTCACCCTGCCCAGGCTGGGAACCCCAGTGAGCGTGATCCTGGAGATAAAACAGCAATACCCTCTTCCCAAGGAAAATACATGTATTGATTGCACAAAGTTCCAGCCCTGGTGTTAGCAGAGCTGATGAACAGACAGAAGATGGACAGACCTAGTTTAATGCAGGTTTTTTCTTTCCCTCTCTGAAACAGGTAAAACGGAGCTGGCCAAGCAAACGGCCAAGTACATCCATAAGGACATCAAAAAGGTAATGGCTCATCCCAGCTTTGTGCTGGCAGTAAAAGAGGTGCAGGGAGGGTTGTCAGGGGGTTCATTGTGTGGCTGTGCTGCCCTGAGAAAGGGCTTCTTCTGCAGTGAGAGAGACCTGTGGAGGTCATGGAGTCAGAGACAGGTCTGGGTTGGAAGGGCCCTTTAAACTCATCCAGTTACACCCCTCCTGTCAAGTGCAGGAGTATCTTCCACTAGACCAGGTTGCTCCAAGCCACATCCAAATTGGCTTGAACACTTCTGGGGATGGGGCAGCCACAGCTTCTCTGGGCAGTCTGTGCCAGGGCCTCACCGCCCTCGCAATGAAGAATTTCTTCAATCTTACCCTGTCCTCTGTCAGTAGGAAGCTGTTCCCCCTTGTCCTGTCACTCCATGCCCTTCTCTTGAGCCTCTTTAGGCACTGAGATGTTATGGGAGCCATCTCTTGTCCAGACTGAACACCCCGAGCTCTCCCAGCCTATCTCCAGAGCAGAGGGGCGCCAGCTCTCGAAGCATCTTCATGGCATCCTCTGGACTCACTCCAACAACTCCACATCCCTTTGATGTTGGACCCCAGAGCTGGGGGCAGCTCTGCAGGTGGGGTCTCACCTGAGCAGAGCAGAGGGGCAAAATCCCCTCTTCACCCTGCTGCCCACACTGTGGGATCAGCCCAGGACACTGTCTATGCTCCTATGTTACCAGAATATTTGAATTGTAAAAATTTAAATGGATGTAACTTATGTGCTTCCTGTTGAATTTTGCTCTAATTTTGACATCCTTTGTTGTGATCTTTTTTTTTTTGCCTCTATTACTAATATTACTTTAAATTGTTAGAAGGATAAAATTCCAGAAATCTGTTTTCCGTGTCCCCAGCTCCACCACTTGTCACATCCTGCCAGTATGGACTGTAGCAATGCAACATTGATTTCCTGCTCAGAGTTTTAAGTGCTGAAGTGTTTGGTATCCAGAAGCAGTTTGAATTATTTACTTTGTTACCCAGTGGTCAGATTTTAGAGAAGATGAGTTGGAATTATTTCATGGTGGTGGCGGCTTTGCAGGAGAACACTTCAGTGGTGTCTGGGGTTTCCTTTCCTTTTCCTTTTCCTTTTCCTTTTCCTTTTCCTTTTCCTTTTCCTTTTCCTTTTCCTTTTCCTTTTCCTTTTCCTTTTCCTTTTCCTTTTCCTTTCTGTCCCTTACCCTTTACCCTCTCCCTCCCCCTCTCCCCCTCTCCCTACCCTACCCTACCCTCTCGTCTCCATTCTGTTCCCTTACATTCCTTTCCTTTCCGTTACATTCCGTTACATTACATTCTCTTCCGTGTTTCACATTTAAGCCTCTGCCTACCTGTAAGAGGTGCTTAGCTCTCTCCCACATGGAGCCAGGGAAAAGAAGGAAAGATAAGCAGAGCTGTGCACAGATGAATCCCTCTTCCCCACATGCTCCAGCAGTGAATGGTCACAATGCAGTGACACGTGTAGAAAGAAGAGCTAACTGGAACCAGCGCTATAAAAACAGCTGTTCTGGTCTCTTTTCCTCATGCCTCTATAAATGCCTTCCAGAAGTCATAAATCCTGGATCTCAAGCACCTTCATCCCTAATCCCACGTGGGGAACTGCTCCATTCCCCATTTCCAATGGGGAAATCAGTTAAACCCTGAGTGTTGTGTTAATTTATTACGATTTCTAATAATTTATTAGGATTTATTAGGAATGAACCAGCTCAGCCATTGGTCCCCTAATGAGGGATGAGAGGGGGTCATATCCTCCACAGGCTCTGATGAGGGGCAGCAATTCACAGGAACTGACGGATTAAGAAAGGAAAACCTGGAACTGTCCCCCTTTCATCTGCATGAGTCAGTTTTTTCCATTTTGCTCTGCCCTGGGCAGTTTGTAGATACTTTAATAATTTTCAGGGAAATTTTTGCATGGGAATATGTTGCCCAGAGAACCTATGACTGTCACATCCCTGAAAGTGTTCAAAACCAGGCTGAATGGGGCTTGGAGCCACTTAGTCTAGTGTAAGGCATCCCTACCCATGGCAGGGGTGTTGGAACGGGGTAGTCCTAAAGGTCCCTTCCAACCCGAACCATTGTCTGATTCCGTTATTTTCCCAGGTAACAAATTACAGGACTAGAGGAAACAGCCTCAAGTTGCAACAAGGGAGGTTTAGGTTGGATATTAGGGAAATTTTTTTCTATTCAGGTCTGGAAAAGGCTGCCCAGGGCAGTGGTGGAGTCCCCATTCCTGAACATATTTAACATATGTGTGGATGTGGCAGTTGGGGACATGTGTTGGTGGTGGGCTTGGGAGTGCTGTGGGAACAGTTTGGTTCTGTTGTCTCAGAGGGCTTTTCCAACCCAAATGGTTCAGTGGTTCTGTTCTGTAATTCTGGGATCCCCAGGTGATGGTATCCACGAATGTGCCATGTACACATGTCCAGATGAGATGTATTCCAAGACATGTCTCCTTCTCCATCATAGACAGTGGTTATGTCTGGTTGACTATGGATGATGATGGGAAGTTGAGGCTTGGCTTCTTCTTGGTCAGCTGGATGAGAGGATCACTGTTGGTCCTTTCCAACTGAAATATTCCTCTTCCCTCCCCTTCCCTGTCCTTCCCTTCTTTTCCTTTCCCATCTAGGATGTGGATTACATCTCCATGATCACAACATTCAGTACCTGCAGTGAAGTACCTGCATCATCAGCTTTTCAGATGCAAAATGGATACTTGGGTGGAAGCTGTAAATTCTCTAACACTATTCTCTGTTTCAGGTGATCACCCACAAGTCCAGTTCACCTCACCTTTATAATTTTTGCTGGATTTTTGTGGAGGAGTGTGGCATTCTTCTTGTGATTGATTTCTAAAAGGCTGAACCACAATAATATTTATTTTATTTAGAAAATTTCAGACCTGTCAGTACTGCTCCAGCTCTGGCAGCGAACAGATTGATCAAATCTCATCCTAAGTCTCTTGCAGGGTTTCATCAGACTGGACATGTCAGAGTTCCAGGAGAGGCATGAGGTCAGTAAACAGGCTCTGGAGGGAGCAGCTTCAAATTTAATCCATAAAAAATGAGCATTTTGGTGTCTTGAGGGTGGGAGCACAGCAGAGCAACAGGAGTTGCTCCAAGTTGTGCATTAAATTGCAAGTAAATTGCCAGAAAGCAACTTTGAGTGTTGTGGTTTAGACATGGTACTCCCCAGTTTAGTGCTCCCACTGAGACACTCCAAACCAGGATCCACTCACTCCCCACCTCCCCTTGTCCCTCCCCACCACAGTGGACTGGAGAGGAGAACTGGAGGCTCAAAAGGTAAAGGCCATGGGTTGAGATAAGAACAATTTACTGGAAACAGAAATTACATAAGAAAACAAACAAGCAACATAATTAATAACCAAAGTATGTGAAAGAGAGAGAGTGATTCACATGCAAAATGCTCACTGACCCAACCCAGCCACAGCCATGCTCCCCCAGTCACACCCTCCAGCTCAGTACTGGCTAGTTCACGTTATTCCACATCCTGCTGCTCTTACTTGACCAGAAGGAACCCGTTCTCCACAGAAGACTCCTTTCCCTCTGCTCCCAGCAATGACATGAGGTAAGATAGAATATCCTCCAGGTCCAAGCCTTGCCCCTCCTGGCTACAGCAGAAATTAACCCTGTCCTGGCTGGAATCAAGACACTGAGGCAAATTAGGAATAGAGACAAATGAGCAGGGGAAACTTCAACAATATGTGTCCAGTGCTGAGAGTTCCCTTGGGGTGGGGTCAGCCCTTGGGGAGAGAGCAGCTGAGAAGAGATGGTAGAATCCAGAGGATCACCTTGAAACCCACAGCCACATGCTGTTCATCACCTACCAATGCCCAGGCATGCAAGGCTTACCCCAAACCCCTTATCTCCCAAACGCTGCTAAGTCCAGTGTGGGATCTTTGCCTCAGCTTACCTTCCATGTAGGAAAGGGGGAGAATCTGGCAGAATACAGGACAGTGGTGCCAAGTCTACCCCTCCCATCACAACTTTTGCCCAATTCTGGTGCCACGGGAGGTCCAAGGGGCCAAGTTGCAATCCTTGCCAAGGTCAGCCCTGGAGCTGAGGGGGTCCTAAATCCCTTTGGAGGTCTCTGTCTCCCCAAAAAGCAGCAAAGGTCCTAGCAATGAGAGTGGTAAAACACTGGGATAGGTTGCCCAGTGAAGCTGTGGCTGCCCCATCCTTGGAAAGTGTTCAAGGCAGATTGAATGGGGCTTGAAGCAACCTGGTACAGTGGAATGTGTCCCTATGTATGGCAGCAGGGCTGGCACTACATGGTCCCTTCCAACCCAAACCATTCCATGATTCTGTGATAATAGGTTGTGAGTTCAAATGAGAGTCAGACATGGGTAGATGTAAGATGCACCAAGCTATGTGTCAAAAATTGTTATTTTGCCAAAACTTTCCTGTTGTCAGAAGTACTGTTCTATATAAACTTCTAAATTTCTAAACATTTAAAAAAAACCACCATGTCGAGAAGTGATGACACAGGAAAAGTATTTTACTTGTGGCCTCTTCCCACAAATCCTACTTGTAGCTTTAAGTCTGTACCAGAACCACCTGCCACTTATAATCCTTTGAATCCTTGCTCTTTAAAAGGCTAAAAGGGATAAAAACAGGTCTTGGACATCTGGGACAGGTTGCTCAGACCCTGCATATCGAAGCAGGGCTGGTGCCTTCCCACCTGCCCATGCCTGCTCCTTGGATTCTGCTGGTTTGAGCTCTGGACAGGGAATTGCTCAATCCTTACTTTGCTTAATTTATGCTTATTAAGCTGATTTTGGGATACCTTTTTGGTGCGATAGGTGTCACAAAGAACATAGAAGTTGTTTTGTCAGCAGCAAAGAGTGGTGGCAGCCTGATGAGCTACCAGAGGGACTTCATTCCCATTGTCCATGGATCAGCCTTCACCTTTCCTTTTCCTTCCTCCCAGGTGGCGAAATTCATCGGCTCGCCACCCGGCTATGTGGGCCATGAAGAGGGTGGACAGCTCACCAAAAAGCTAAGGCAATGCCCAAATGCTGTGGTACTCTTCGACGAGGTGGACAAAGCCCACCCTGATGTGCTCACCATCATGCTGCAGCTGTTTGATGAGGTAAATCCACATTTTAGGTTAGAGTCAACACAAGGGACGTGCAGAAGGTGACAGTGAGGGGTGAGAGGGATGACAGATGGAGGAGTTTGGGTTGGGAGGCACCTTAAAAGCACATCTACTCCACTCCTTCTGCCATGGGCAGGGACACCTTCCACTAGACCAGGTTGCTCTAAGTCATGTCCAACCTGGTCTTGAATGCTTCCAGGGATGGGGCAGCCATGGCTTCTCTGGCCAATCAATGCCAGGGCTTGGCACCCTCACAGGGAAGAATTTCTTCCCAATATCCCATCTAACTATGCCCTCTTGCAGTGTGAAGCCATTCCCCCTTGCCCTGTCACTCCAGGCCCTTGTCCAAAGTTACTTTCCAACTCTCTGGTTGATTTTGAAGGTCCCAGTCTGTCCTCAGAGGCCACCAAACTCCAGGGCAATTTTCTAGAAGGTTTTGAAGGGTTTTTTTGTTTTAAGGATTAATAACACCATTTTTCTTGCATAGATCATCACAGTAGCAGTTCAGTGTGAAATCAATTCCTGTACCAAGCACTTGACAGGGCAATAACCCAAATGTTGATCTCAAGCACCCAACAAGGATTTGTGTCATTGTGCTGGATCTCTGCTGTTGGAGATGGATTGAGGAAAGAAACAGCCTGGGGAGATGCTGCTTTTTTCTTTATTTTCCTTTCTTTTTTATATTATTAATCAAGAGCACTGGTGCTTTGGAAAGGTTCCTGGATTGGTTTGGGGGGCTGAGGGTTGATGTCACTGCAGCAGTGGTGGTTCTGGGCAGCCCTGGTTTGCCAGGTGATCGATTCCACAGGGATGAGGAGCTCTGCTACTCAGGTCACTCTGTTACAGCCATAACATGGTTATTTGTGGGCTCTGCCCAGCCCAAACCACAGCCACAGGCAGGGTTAGGGTGAGGGTTAGGGATAGCATTAGCATTAGTGTTGACCTGAGCCTAGGGCTTGTGTCAGACATAAAACCATCACAGGGAGGTAGGCAGAGGGTCAAAGGCTGGGAAATTACATGTGGGCAGCCACACAGTCATGGAATCTTTGAGGCTGGAAAAGCCCTCTGAGACTGTCAAGTCTAACCCCTCCCTCAGCACCACCAAACCCACCACTAAACCTAAATGCCACATCCACGCAGCTTTTAAATCCTTCCAGCCATGGGGACTCTAACACTGCCCTAGGTAGACTGTGCAAAGGCTGGACAACACTTTCAGGGATGAAATATTTCCTGATATCCAACCTATACCTTCCCTGATACAACTTGAGGCCGTTTGTTCTTGTCCTGTCCCTTGTTACCTGGGAGGAGACCAAGATCCCCGTCGCAGATCTAACCTCCTGTAAGGGAACTGTAAAGAGTGAGAAGTGCCTCCTTCTCTCCAGGCTGACCAAGGACATGGACTGGCCCAAGCCTCCTCCTGGTAAGGCATCTCCTAGCACTTCCATCAGTTCTGTCCTGTTTGGGGCAGGCCAGGACCACGTGCAGGAGAAGTCCTGCCATTCATGGAGAGACAAGGACCTCTCCAACCTTATCCTTGCTTCCTTCCACCTCAGTCCTTGTGTATCCCTTCAAAATGAAATCCACTCTGGGGAAAAGCAGGACCCATGGTTTTTTTCCGTGTTTTGGCTATTTTCCTCCAGCACCTACTGACACAGCTGGTGTCATTTTGCTGTTGTTGCAGGGCAGGCTCACAGATGGGAAGGGGAAGACCATTGACTGCAAGGATGCCATCTTCATCATGACCTCCAACGTGGCCAGTGAGGAGATTGCACAGCATGCACTGCAGCTCCGGCAAGAGGCCATGGAGATGAGCAAGAAAAGGATCGCAGAAAACTTAGGTACTGGAGTTTCAATCTTCAAATCCCTAAAGAACCTCCCTCCTTCCTAACACAACTTTGACACCAGCTCAGCCATCCCTCGGCAGGGGGCACACCCAGACCCTTCAGTGCCCTCTCCACTGGTCATAACTGGTCCACATGACTTGGGAATGCTCCTCTGCCAGGAAGTCTTGAAATCCCAGAAGGTTTTGGGTTGGAGGGGACTTTAAAGACCGTCCCATTCCAACCTCCTGCCATGGGCCAGGACACCTTCCACTAGACCAAGTTTCTCCAAGCCCCACCTAACCTGGCCTGAAACACTTTCAGGGAAGTGAGTAGGATGAGAAAGGCTGAGAGGTTGGACAGAGCCTTAAAGATGCAGTCTTCCTCTGAAAATGCAATGTCAAATAATGAGGATTTCAGAGCAGATGGATTGAAACTGGATGGTCTTTAAGGTTCCTCTCAACCTGAACTCTTATGTGATTCCATGATTCTCTTTATCAACTCACCCTTCTCTTTCTTTTGGGACCCTTCCAAATGCTTCCTGCAAATGACTGTGGCTGGTTCAGGTGCTCATATGAAAGAGGAAAAGTTTTGTTTCCTCTCAGTCCTTCCCAAAAGGACTGAGCTTAGTGAATTTTACCTCCTCATGGAATGGGAGCCCTAGCCTCACATATCAGGGTCCTTGAGAAAAATTTCCCAAAATGTGAATTAGGTATAAAAGGGGAATGAGGAGAGCGAGGGCAGTCTCTGAGACTGAAAATTAACAAATTGATGTGCAATGTCCAATGCCTTTGCTAGTAACTCTGAGGATATACAGATGAATGGTGATGCTAGCACTGAGGACTGTCCCTTTTAGGCAGTGTTTGTCACACAGAGCAGAGGGAAAGCCTGTTTCCAGCAGGTGCTGCTGTGCCTGTGGATAACCAGGAAGCCATGGACAGTGACTTCATCCCTTGTTTTCTCATCAGTCTTAAACAACTTACTTTGGGGTTTTTAAGATCCTTTTATGATCTTAATTGTCTGGATGCCAAATTTTCTCTTGGTATCCAGCAGCCTGTGCCATCTCACATACACCAATTTCCTGCATCAGCTCCACAGGAGCAGGAAAAAACATTGGATTTTGGCATCAAATCTATTTTCCAGCTTCTTTCTCCCTGTCTCTTCCTTTTACTTTGGAGAAGTGGCTGTCGACACTGGCTTAATTCAGAATCTTTAAACTTCAATCAGGCTGGGTAAAGGACAAAACACATCATCAACTGAACTTTCCAGAATAACATTTGAAAATGCCAAATGTTTCCATGCTCAGTGAGGAGAGCATTGAATTTTAATTTCTGGGACAGTACATCTGCAGCAGGAGAGGAGCTGGGGAGGGCATTTGGGCACAGCAGTTGCCCTCAATTAGGTTTCAAGGAGCTCCTGCCCATTTTCTGAGCTCTCAGTGTGGAGATACCATGGCAGGAGGTCACTAAAGGGCCTGGCAGGCAGATAAATGGGAAGATAAAGGGAAAGAGCAGCTTCCCCAATGGGCTCTGCATCTACCAGTGGCAGCAGCAGATATTACATGTGGGAAGTGGGAATGCTGGTAGCAGTGCTGGTTCCTCTACCTTTCCAACTCTCCTCTGCCAAAACACTGGGACTTATACTGGGGAAACAGACTGAGAGAGAGGGGTTGGAACTGGATCAGGTGATTCCAGAGCACCCCGCACCAGTTTGGGCATTAGGGAGAACCTCCTCACTCCCTACAACTGTTTGAGCAGAGGATGTAGCCAAGTGGGCATCAGTCTCTTCTTCCAGATAACAAGTGACAGGACAAGAGGAAACAGTCTCAATTTATGCCAGGAGAGGTTTAGGTTGGATATTGGGAAAATTTATTCCCCAAAAGTGCTGTCCAGACATGTCACAGGCTGCCCTGGGCAGTGGTGGAGTTCTCATCCCTAGAGAGATTTAAAAGATATGTGGATGTGGAACTTGGGAACACGGTTTAGTGGTGGGCTTGGCGGTGCTGAAGGAACACTTAATGGTCTCAGAGGGCTTTTCCAACCTAAACTACTATCCAGTGCAGCCTGAGAACCCCTTCTGTCACTGCTGGTGAGGGGCAGCAATCTTCATCAAGGCTGCAAAGCTGAGACAGGGTCCCAAGCAAACAGCATGGGTCTGTGTCCCCTGCCCTGCCTGCCAGGATCCAATCCAGGGCACAGGAATCTATCTCGCTGTGAGGACCCTGCGGAATGGGTGAAGCTGTGGGAAGAACTGGGATGATGAAGACAAAGAGGAAGACAACACTGGGAGGGAGAAGGGTGATGCTGCAGCCAAGCATCCAGAGTGGCTGAGAGCCAGGATTCAAGAGCAGCCAGACCCTGGCTCCATCTGCAGTCAGCAGAGGGAAGTAGACTGAAGCCTGAGCAGTGCCGCAGGCACCCTGAACATGAGTTTGGTGTTTGCTGGAGAGACCGTAGGCTCTTTCAGTGCTCACAGCCCCAGAGGGCCAGTGTGCTCTGTGTGTCAGGTCATCGGCTGCTGTGGAGTCCAACTGGGCACTTCAGCATCCCAAAACCTCTGGGAGCAACTCCTGTGGGCACAGAGCAGGGAGCAGAGGCAGAGCCAGGGCTCTTTGGCCATTCAAAGAAGCCACATCAGCACAGGATGTTCCCCTGGAACACCACAGGACCCAGAACTGCTGTCCACAGTGCCAAGTGCAGGGACACCACACTGCTGGCATATGTGGAGGTCCCAGGTCTGTCCTGCAGTATCCCCCAGACCCTTCGTTGTGTTCAGCTCCAGCTCATCCAGAGATGAAGCTACTGTCCCACTGTCCCTACTGACACCCCCCATCCACCTCTCTTCCAGAGGATGTCCAGATGACTGACAAGATCACCATTTCCAAGCAGTTCAAAGAAAAGGTTATTCGCCCCATCTTGAAGGTATGGACAGTGTTTTCATGGCTCATGTTTCAGGTATCCTGAACTTTGGTCCCAGACTCCTTCCCTGTGTTTCTCTCCCAGCTATGAGAGAAGGGATGTAACCCCACTAAAAATGTTGGAGAGGTCAGAGCCCAGCAAAAATAAATCACAGCTTCTTTGCTCTTGGAGTGGAGCCACAATGCATGGTGCAAAGGAGACACAGGACAGGAAGTGCTGCAGTGTGGTTTGGGGATTCTCTGCTCTCCCAAGATCAGGAAAACCTGACTGCAGTGACATCCCTATGACCTTCAGTTTCTTTAAGATGTTTCTGAAGCACCTCAGGATGCTGTCCAGCTCCATGGCTTGGGGGTTGGGTGGCTGCTGGGAGCTGTGGGAGATGGGATGATCCCTGGGGAGCTCCTTCTGCAATGCCACTCTCACTGCTGTTCCCATCAGGGTCACCATCCCTCTCCCTGCTGACCTCCTACCTTGTTCCTGCAGGCTCACTTCAGACGGGATGAATTCTTGGGGAGGATCAATGAAATTGTCTATTTTCTCCCTTTTTGCCACTCGGAGCTCATCCAGCTGGTCAACAAGGAGCTCAATTTTTGGGCCAAAAAGGTAAAAAAACATCAGTAGCTTCAGAGGGGACTTCTCAGAATAACTCCAGAAGAAAGCCCTTCTGGAGCATCTGCCCTGGGGTAAAGATACACAATGAAGTGTATCTTTACCATCATCATACAAGCTGTTGAACTTGGGGTGCTGAGGAGTGTTGGGACCTCTGGGAGCAGCAGAGATGGTTCCTCTTGGACTGCAGCAGGGATGAGCTCCAGGCTGCCTTCATAGATGTCATTTGTCTAATTGGTCTTTGCACATCTGAGCTCTCTGAGGGCTAAATGGGATTTTGGGGTCCCTTTGTTGTGGAAGAACTGGCCTGGTGCAGCTCAGCCCTTCTCAACACCCTAGCGCAGCATCCTTGCTGCTCAAGTAGAAGGGTGCCAGACTTGCTGGGGGGCATCCATAATTCTTCTTCCTTTTCCTCCCCTCCTCTCTGGCAGGCCAAGGCAAGACACAACATCACACTGCTGTGGGACAGGGAGGTCATGGACGTGCTGGCTGATGGCTACAACCTTCATTATGGTGCCCGCTCCATCAAACACGAGGTGAAGGCAAGAGGGAAGTTGGGGTGAAGTTTGTGTTGTCACCTCCAGCCCCACTGCCCAGGGAGAGCCCAAATTGGAAAGGCATCAAAAGAGAGATGGAGTCACTGAAGCAAATCCAGAGGATGTCATGGAGATGCTCTGAGGGCTGTAGCTCCTCTGCTCTGGAGACAGGCTGGGAGAGCTAGGGGTGTTCATACTGAACAAGAGAAGGCTCTGTGGAGACTTTAGAGACCCTTCCAGTGCCTAAAAGGGCTCCAAGACAGCTGGAGAGGGACTTCGGACAAAGGCGTGGAGTAATAAATTGAGGGGGAATGGCTTCAAACTGCAAGAGGGCACAGTTAGATGGGATATTGAGAAGAAATTCTTCCCTGGGAGGGTGGTAAGGCTCTGATAGATTGCCCAGAGAAGTTATGGCAGCCCCATCCCTGAAGTGTTCAAGGCCGGGTTGGACATGGCTTAGGGCAACCTGGTCTAGTGGAAGGTGTCCCTGCCCATGGCAGGGGGGTATGAAATGCTGACAGACTTTAAAAAGTCCTTTTCAACCCAAACCCTTCCATGATTTCATGACTGAGTCTGACTGTCCTCATCTCTGGGGAGATGTCCGTGGTCTGGGGGAGGAAGTGGCACACCCACGCTGCAAAGACAGGGAATAAGTGGGATGAAGAAAAGGTTGCATGATTTTGCACTACCTGAGGATGGGGAGGGCCTGGCCATCTCCATGGGAGACTTTCCACAGGGTTTTCCTCTCAGCATCTGGTCTGTCCCTCAGGTGGAGCGGCGCGTGGTGAACCAGCTGGCAGCTGCCTACGAGCAGGACCTGCTGCCACAGGGATGCACTCTCAGGATCACTGTGGAGGACTTTGACAAGCAGCTGCTGAAAACCACAGAAGGGTCTTCCTCCGCCACAGAAAAATCCAAGGTGCCAACCCTGCGGCTGGAGATTGTAGAGAAGGACAGCAAGGCCCGAAAACTGGAGATCCAGGCACCGCTGAACCCCGAAAACATCACTTACTTCTTGTAGGCACCGCTGGGCTCTCACAGTGACAATAAAACACCCCAAGAGTTGGAGCGAGCAGTGTCAGAGAGGGCAGAGCCACAGTCCTGCCACTGCTGGGCATGGACACAGGCACGGACACAGATATGCGCAGGAGCTGCCCCAGGATGGGCATGAAGGGCTCTAGGGGTGCAGCTGTGGGTGACAAGGTGCCCTGGTGCCATTCAGGGATGGGTCAGTGGATGGTCCTGGGGTTTCACAGGGTGTTGGAGTTTTTTAAGGCAGGGGAAGCAAATTGTGGACCATGTGGGAGCTGGAATGAATTTGTCATTCCCATGGGAGGGGGCTTGCTGTGTTGGCTGGGCTGGCAAGGTGGGGAATAGGAACTGAGTGTGAGTATAAAAGCCACCAGGCACTTGCTCTGTATTGTCCCTGTTTCTTTATGGCAATAAACATGCTATGCGCATCCAACCCTTTGTGTCCCCAGAAGAAGCAGCTGTTGAGATCACCATTCTCATCCCAGGACACTCTTGGGTCTCCTGCTCATTACCAGGAGCCAGAAATGTCACCAAGAGTGGGGAACACCACTGGCTGCAACCCACTGTCACATCTCCCCAGCAAGGCAACATGCTGGTGAAAACCCCTTGCTGAATCTTTTTCTCATTACCTTCTCCCAGGAAATATTTACTATCTCAGATGGAACTGAGCTGTCCAAGTTGTCTCCATGGGGACACAGAGGCTGTGCCCCCACCATGGAGGCTCCTTCAGGGAGCTGCTCATGGTGGAATAGGAGACATGGTCACTACTGGGACCACCCCAGATGGGGTTTTGAAGAGTAGTATATGAAATACATATGGAAATCGAACCCTCCAGCATTAATGAGCCCCAAGTCACTGTCCCTTTGGATGCAGATAGGATCCGTATCCCACTGTTGTCCCCAGGAGGGTTTGGTTCTGGTGCTGGTTCTTGTCTTCCAGGGATACAAGGAGGTTTGGTGGGGGATTCTTTGAACTCCTTTTCTATCCCAGTAGCTTTTTCCTGGCTTAATGCCAGGGGCTGGAGCAGGATCCCATCCCTGCAGGGTTTGAGAGTGTCACCGGGCTCTGCTGGAGCCTCCCAAGGTCAGATTCAGTTCCACAGGTGCACGTAGGTGGGCAATGAAGTCTGCATGTGGGTTCATGTGTGTGCATGGAAGCACAAAGGTGTAATGTACATGTGTGCGTGGGTGTGCACCTCTGAGCACAGCTGTTCACTGGGGTGTGCCCTCAGGTGTGTGCTCAGGTGTCCATGGGGATACAGGTGTGCCATGCCATGCTGTGCTGGGTCACATCATGTCACACCATGCTGTGCCATCACACTATGCCATGCTATATTGTGCCATGTCATGCTGTGCCAGCTCACATTATGTCATGCCAAGTCACATCATCCTATACCATGTTGTTCCATTGCACACTGCGCCACCCTCTACCATGCCGCATCCCACAATGCCAAGCTGTGCCAGCCCCATGGATTGTTGTCGCACTAGCGCGCAACACAAAACGCAGAGACACAGCTGAGCGAAGGCAAAGAAGAAGGAAACTTTATTTTGGTTTTCGCATTATATAGAGTTTTGAGAATGACCATCGATTGGAAGGTGAAGTTACATCCTCTCCAACCACACTGGTCAATGACAAAGTCCATCAAACCTTTCTCCTCCCAGGAGAAAGAATGAAAAACAAAAAGACAGTTAGAAAAACATGTGCATGTTTACAAAAAGCCGTGTGAGAAACTCCATCACAAGAATGAAAACATCAGAAGGCTGAAAATCAGACTGACAGATTGTAACCCTACAGGCAGGAGCCAGGGCTACATGGGCCCTCCACAACCCTTTGAGGTGGTTTTCTTTGTGCCACAAATGGGCTTCCACTGCCAGGAGGAGTGCCTGGGAGCATGGGATCTGGAAGAAGAATCCTCTTTGGCTGTGCCAGAAACATTCAGTTCCCTGCATCTGAACCTCATGCTGGCACCTGATCTGGTCAGGGCAGAGGGTGCCACCAGCGTGGGGGCTCAGGACACCCTGGGGCACCCCAGCTTTGTTCCCAGGAACAATGTGGCAGTGGACAGAGCCCTCCAGCACCATTGGGAGTAGCTGTGGGGCTGGGGGACCCACCAGGAACCCCTGAAACATAACCAGGGGGAGTCCATGGGGTGATGAAGGCTGGAGAGTGTGGGAGATATGGCAATGATGAGGTGGGTGCTATCATCCCAGCCAAGCTGGAGCTAGAGCTGGGGGAGTCTGGGGTGTGATCAGAGGGGATCTTGCAGAGGGGTCCCATCAGAGAGAGTCCCATTGGCATGGATCCAT
Organism: Leptocoma aspasia; assembly: GCA_013399835.1. Lineage (NCBI taxonomy): Eukaryota > Metazoa > Chordata > Aves > Passeriformes > Nectariniidae > Leptocoma > Leptocoma aspasia. The sequence continues at coordinate 139,988 of VXAX01005156.1, forward strand.
TGGAGGGGTTCCATCAGAGAGGGTCCACCCATCAGAGGGGTCCCATTGGAAGGAGTCCCCATCAGACAGGGGTCCTATCAGGACAGTCTCTTTGGAGCCATTCTGTCATAAAGGGTCCCATTGGAGAAAGTCCCATCAGCCCCCCTGACCAGCTCTAGAGGGAACCCAATCTACCCACGGACATGGACATATCAAGCCTACAGGCAGCTCCAAGCACACAATGGGGTGGAGTGATGGGGGTCCCTGTCCCCATCTTCCCCACTGTGCTCAGCCCTCCCCACTGCCAATGCTACCCATTTCAGGAGCAGGGGGCGTCAGCCTTTACCTCCCCCCCACCCCCCCTCCCCATTCGGCAGCACTGAGGACAGCTGGGCCACTGCCAGCACCCATCTCCCTTCATCCACCACAGTCCGCAGAGATCACCCACATCCACATCCCACGGGAGCCGCGGGGATACAGGACAGCTCCCTGGCTTTACCCCCCCAGATGCACTCCATCCCACTCTCCTCCATGTTCCACTCTCTCTTCTCTCCCCGTACATCTCCCTCCTCCTCCTCCTCGCCCTCCCGGCTCTCCCCGTCTCTGGGTAGCACCAGCAGCTCCTTGCGTGGCAGATTGCTGCCTAATTAGTTTAGAGGGAAAACTTAATTGAATTAACTTTTCACAGCTCCAGCAGCCCGACAGTGGGGCCTCGCTCCGCGCCAGCCCCACGCCCTGATCGAATTAACTTGTTTAGCAACCTGCCCGCTACGGCCGCGCAGCTGGGGTGGGCGCAGGGCGGGGGGGCCACCAGCGGCACCCACCGGGGGCCCGGGGGCTCGGGCAAGGGAGCGGAGACAGAGGTGACTAGCCGGGGGCAGTGGGGGCTGTTCGCAGGGAACGGTGTCCAGGAGGGAGCAGGACCTTTTGCAGTTTGAGATGTGGAGCAGCATGCAGGATGGGCATGGGGCAGGGCATAGGCCAAGACAGATGGCAGTGTATGGGCCAAGAGACAGGGCGGGAGATGGGGCAAAATGTGGGGCAGGACACAAGACCAGATATGGGGCAAAACACAGGGCAAGACACAGGGCAGGATGTACGGCAGGAAACGAGGAAGGACACAGGTTAGGACAGTAGATGGGACAAGAACATAGGGGAGAAGGTGGGACAGGATGCGGGCAGGACAGGACAGGACATTGTATACAGGGCAGGACATGGGGCAGGACATGGGGCAGGAGAGGTTCGAACATGATCCCACAGGA